>WFKH01003881.1:61299377-61329800 GCA_016163765.1 Magallana hongkongensis
ACTTTTCTATTCTAACTTAAGAAATTCAAATTGAGCTGCGCGTACAGCAAATGGCTAATTACATTAACTAAGCCAGTGATAAGGGGGTGTGGGCCCATCACTACCATAAGTACTGCTGATCATGGGAGTCACGCAATTAGCTGCTCCATGTCAGCTTGTTAGGTAAAATGTCAGGTTTTTATAATTTAGTTTATTGCGAATATTTTATGGTACATTGGAGTATCTTTGGAGTATTTGAAGAACAGTCTACAGAATGCAAATTATGAACTGACATTTATGGGTTCTAAAATTTTGTGTTAACATCCTTTGTTCCATATCATAAAAAAAGCATGGCTACCATTTATTATGGCAAAATGCACATGGTTTCTTTGTGTTCATTTTCCTACGCCGTAATAACATTTTTAAAAGCTAAGTTCAACATTTCAACAAGGAATTGATGCACAAGATGAATACTACCGGGATTTAAATGAATGGCGACTTTTAAATTTGGATCCAACTTTTTTTTCAAAATAAAGTGTCAGAAGGCATAAACCAGAACAAATTAATAAAATATGTGTTTATATGCAATATTTTACAAAAATAGTCATTTAATTTTTACTTATTTTCAAAGTCGTAGCTATTTGGAATAATTTGATTTATTTAATTTTGCTCATTCTTACCTGAAGGTTTTCAGATTTTTTAGGTCGTACTACGAATCAATCGAACATTATCCTGTTTTGTTCGATTGTCTGTTATGAGGTTATTGATTACAGAGTCTCGATTATTTTTCAACGGGAATTTTAAATTTTTACATTAAGCACTAACGAAAGACCCACTCATTGCTTTGCAATAAGCTTTGCTCTAGTTATTATTATTCTTATACTAAATAATTATTGTTCCTATTATATGTGCATGTACCAGTATGCATATTGCTACCAAAATCCTTGCGCTATGCTGTCCATATTTTAATGAAACCATTTTATATGCAACAAGATGTATGTCTTACGCAATAAAGTGAATTCAATATACGCTATATATATATATTTCTTTTTAAATCAATTTTTTCTAGTGATTACAAAAAACAAAGAATTTTATGTGATTTTTTATTTAGTCAAATTGTGGTTATATACAAAAAAACTAACTAGAGCTATTGTCGTAATTACGTATTTTTTAATAACACTGGAATCCGGAAAATTTAATAAGTTCTATTGTATAGTACCGCGGCGCGTGCGCGGCTTTCTTAGAGATGTCGCGAGAGATTACGATATTTTGTTTACTGGGTGCAAGAAGTTCGGCAACTTATAAGGTTATTATCATTATGGGTGCAAATGACCATTGTTGTGTGGTTCACTGCAGTAACAGGAGATCGACTTTGCCAAAAGGGTACGCTTTTCATCAGATACCGGCAGCACCGATTTCCAGTCGCAATGCCTGGATCAGAGCGACAGGCAGGAAGCTTGGGAAGAAACGAGGAGAATTGACGATTACACAGAATAAAAAGGTGTGTGGTTTACATTTCGTGTCGGGAAGAAAAAGCAACGATCCCACTAAAGATGATTATATTCCCACTCAACACTTACCTCTTCAACATAACACGCCTACTTTAAAACGGCGAACAATAAATAGTGAACGACTTCAACGTGCTGAAAATTACTCCATGGCACTATCGAAAGCGACTTCTAACAAAAGAAAAACAATACAAAGATCAGGAAACCTTCTATTTCCACTCGACTTAAATGATATCCAACATGAAATTGTAGTATCTGATGATAGTGAAAGTGAAAGTACAGGTAATTCAGACATGCCTCTGTATTCTGTTTCTACACCTGATCATACCTACCATAAATTCTGGATGACACCAAGCAATCTCATTGTAGACAACGGAAGCTCTTGTACTGATAATTCATCGCAAACAGTGTGTGATACCAAAAACACCTCAGTACAAACAGATACTACAAGTGTGTATAGTCCAATTTCTACTGGTGTTCAAGTGGACACTTTTGAGGGAGATACCACACATCTTAACAATATTCAGCTTAAACAGCATCAAAAGCTTATTAGTGAACATGCTTGCCAACCTCCAACATGTGAAAATCTGGTCATGACCAGATTTGGAAAGTAAAAAATCTGGTCATAGCGCGTAACGACATTCACGACATATTTGCTATGCATTTCAAAGGTATATACAACAGAAATGTGTGTTAAAATGTATGTGTAATATTTTGTTGCAAAGAAGCATTGTAACTAACAGTTGCTGATTTTGAATTGTTTAATACTTCCTATGTTGCTATGCACTCAAAGCAATCAACAGACTAGTTAAGTTTACAAGACAGTTGGGCATTCAATTTTCAAAGTTAAGTTCCAAGCGAAATTCAGTGCAATTTTTTTAACAATGCTAAAAGCTCTTTCTGAATCAGTATTACTGTTTGGCAGCACAAGAAGAGTCTTTGCTAATTTGGCAAGTATGTTAAATTTTGGCTTCTGAGTGCAAGTTTTTTTTATATTATTATTTTTTTATTGTTTCTAAAAGCACATGAGTTTCTAAAATCACACTTCTTCTAAATGTTACTTTTCAAAAAGCTTCGGTCATCAGATTATTTTATGACGTTTCACTGTATGGTAAAAAATCGTTTTTGGTTTTGATTCCGCTGGCCCCGATAAAGATCTCGATCTTACTTTTGGAAGCCATCGCACTTAATGATTTAGACCCTCTGTTTGTCAAAACAACTCAAGATAATAATTAAGCCTAACAGTTACTTAGCTGTAATAGCCATCGGCATTGTTTACGTTAATCCAAGCTCAGCTTGGGTTCATAACTGGAAGTCCAATGCGCAACCTAATTTGCGAACCAATTCCGGAAATCGGGAGATTTTCGGGTTGTTCGACAGAAATCGGGTGAAAAGCATGACCCGCCGGGTCATAAAAAATAATCGGGTGGAGGGTTGAAATCGGGTAGGACCCGACGAAATCGGGTCAGTTGACAAGTATGTTAGTGAACTAAACTCAAAAGTTAAAGTACTTGCTAAAGAAATTGCATGTTTGAATCGAAGACTGTTTTGTGTTGAAAACCTTATGGCTTGTGACGAAAATGCTCAGTTTTACACAGGTTTACCAAAAATAGCAACTTTTAAAGCCTTATTTTCCTATTTTGAACCAAAAGCATCAGAAATGACATATTGGCAGGGAAATGAAACTACTGTTAAAACTCACAAAAACAAAGGCCCTTCTAGGAAACTAAGTCTTGAAAATGAATTCTTTGCAGTGTTAGTTCGCTTAAAACTGGGGCTTCTGGTCGAAGACATTGCCAACCGCTTTGACATTTCTGTATCACTATTTTCTAAAATATTTAACACATGGATTCGTTTTCTGTGTCTTGAGTTAGAGTTGCTTTTTCCATTTCCTTGTAGAGAAAAAGTGCAAAGTTTAATGCCATATTCTTTTAGCAAATTTCCAAACACTCGAATAATATTGGACTGTACTGAAATTCCTAACCAGAAACCTTCAGCTCTAAAAGCTCAACGAGAAACATGGAGTTCTTACAAACATCGAAACAACTACAAAGCACTGGTTGGAATTACTCCTGATGGCACTGTGTCCTACGTATCATCTTTGTATGCAGGAGCTGCATCAGATAAATTAATTGCTCAAAACTCGGGTGTTCTTAACCTTATTGAACCTGGTGACAATGTAATGGCTAACAGGGGCTTTGACATTGATGTAGAATTAAACAAAAGGGGTGCCAGTTTGAACATTCCACCTTTTCGCAACCAAAATTTTCAATTGTTAAGCGAACAGGTTGAAACTACCCGCCGTATTGCTGAAGTCAGAATCCACGTCGAGCGTGCAATTCAAAGAATAAAAACTTTTCATATTTTGGACAAAACTATGCCACTAAGTTTGCATATTGTTGCAGATAATATTTTCAAAACTTGTGCAGTGTTAACCAACTTTCAAACACCTATAATAAAAATGATTCAATGAAATGTGTAGTTCTTGAGGTGATGTTACCGGTAAGTTAAGATCCTGGGTAGTACATGCTTGACTGCAGTTTGGAGAGTCTGAATTTAGTACATGTACATGTATCTACTTTATTCAGAGGGTGCTTTCTCTAAAGGCAAAACAAAATTATATGTTTCCAGTACCGGGTAACCTGACTGGCTCTTCTTCTTTTTTTTCTTCTTTTTTTCTGATTAATTAATATTGCAAATGAAACTATTAGGTTTGTTGTTTACCAATATCAAAGTTGTTGAAATGCAGAACAATACATTTCTGGAGTTGCTTGACCTAAAAGAAAAAAAACTTTCATAGAACTTTCAAAATTTAGGTTATAAAAAGTAATTTGTCATGGTAATCTGTTTTGAAAAAGCTAATTTAAAATTTAAAAAAAATGGCTATAATATTTGGCATGACATGATACAGGAAACATTTAATTTTGTGTGGCCATACAATAAACAATTTTATCTGGAATTCCTTTTTGATGATGCACATTTGGAATGAAGACCTACAATATATAAGTGCTACAAAAAAAATTGTTTGATGTACCCAATCAATGTCATCAAAATCATCACATGAAATAAATTTTGGGGGATTTTTTTCTTTACCTTGAATGAGAATCACTGAGAATGAAAGATAATTGGGGGGTTGGGGATGCTTATATCCATCTTAAAATTTTCGGCTTTGGCTGGATTACATCAAACAATTTTTTTTCAAGACGAGACAACCATCAGACTCTATCCATACTTGACCGCAGTTCATAGTATCAACGGTTAAAAATGGCCACTTGTATATTATTAATAAGTAAAAGTCAAGTGTAAACCACTGAAATGCTGGTGCCCGTTTGCGATTGTGATAATTGATAACCTATTTGTGGTACATGTATTGGTACATATACATATAAGTGTGTTTAAATTAGAACATTGTTTTACTTTGAACATCATCCATATTTAAAATGCCAATTAAGACATTTTATATGTTTTTTCCAAGTCTGCAGAAAGAATTTTTTATAAAGATGCATGCACTATTTCATAATTTAAGAGAACATGATTAAATTGTCCATTTTCTCAAAATACTTCAGTTTTGGCTACAAAATATTTTCTGTGAAAGATTAGGTAATGATGGACAAAGAATAAACAAAAAGAATTTTGTTTAATTTAGTAGCAATACTTGCATGTAAACAATGCGAGGAAAGAAAGACACCAAAAATGAAACGATGCCACTTTTTAATGTACATGTGATCACCTTTAAATAAAGATGTATCATTACATATCCTTTAAATTTAGATATGTCAATGGCCGGCAAACCAAACTTTACTGAAGGGTAAACAATTTCTGGCAACATAAAATTATCATAAAACTGAGTAAGTTTACATAAAACTTTCCCCCAGAAATGCTTATCAAATGTAACTATTTCAATGTGAATGTCATTTTAGTGCATAAAACAAAGTAGCATTTTGAAATATTCAAGATTCCCATTTGTCCCTGAATCTGGGTATAATAAGAATGCCTTATATTTAAGCAGACTTTATTATTTTCATTAACTTTTAAGCATGTCAACTTCTTTGCCGCAGATGAAATGTCCATGTCCCATGTTGAAGCAGGATTTTTCAAATCCAGAACAAATTTTTTACCATTTATTAATGCTATACCATCAACTGAAGCTCCTAGAAATGTATAGTGCGAATCAACAGTCAGGCCTTTCTGTTCCACAATCACTTCACTTACACCCTCTGCCTCCAACTTTGATTTAAATTTCTCAATCGCATGTTTTTCCTGCCTAAGTCCAAACAGCATTGCATTTGTTGGTTTTATTTTATTGTATAAAAAATATTTCAAACGTTTTGATGGTTCAGTTGTATTTCTGCGCACGAACACTTTGTGAAAGTCAGATGCAGTAAGTCTGTATTTTCTAGCATTGTGCCATTCTTGCGAGCTTGTCTGACCCCTTGTTCTCATTTCAAGTTCAGCTATTCCATTTGGATCCAAATTTAAAGAGTCCTTAAAGTACATGCATGCACTTTTGATGTCTAAAATACTAGCAGGTAAATCAAAATCTAAAAATGTTTCACAGTATACACAATTTCTTGTGTATGTACAGAAGATGGTGTATCAATGGAAATGTCGGGAACTGGTTTGTTATATTTCATGAATCACAATTTTGGATTTGCACCACCAAGAACTTCTATCAATTGACGTGCAGATTCCTCATCCTCATGCCTGTTGCCGAGGATCACATTTCAATGAAGCCAAAGTCTCCCTCCCTTTCAGCACTTTCCCTGGCTCCTGTCTATAATATAAAAAACCAAAATTATAAATATCACCATGATCACAATGAAATAAATTCTTTGCCTTTATACCACACAAGTGCACAACCGCAGTCCAAACATTTTAATACTGAAATGTAAATAATGCAGGCTTTGTAAATTTAAACATTAATTTAAGCAATAATTAGTTATTATCAAGACAATCTGAAACTTTCGTCTTTTCGGATATTCTCACCGCTGGAAACCGTTTCACATATCAACGCTGGATTGTGTAACTCTGTGATGTTTATCTCAGGAGTCTGTGACTCTATGTAACTGTTTTTCTATATTTATATTAAAATTTATCGTCATATTTATTCGTTTGTATCCATTGATATGCTTATTACTATGTGCATGGAAAGAAAGGTGGTTGAAAGTGTAAACAAAGCTAAACCAATTATCTAAACACATCGATAAATTGTAGGAAGTAAAGCTATTGACATTTATCTAACAACCCAGATGTCGCTAACAAGTTGCACCAATAATAACAATAGTTAGTGTGGAAATCGTATCTTGTTAGACAGAGGAAATTCGAGTGAGCAGGTGCGCGGTGTGAGATAGAGGTATTATTTAGTTCAGTTGGAAGAGTTATCTTGTGGTTAATTGTGGATTCATTCAGTATTAATTGATATCATCAAGAAATCATGTCATCAAAATTAACATCTCTTAACTAATTTGTTAATTAATTGCAGATGATTTATTTGCAGATGATTGTTTACATGATTTAGAATTTCATAGACAGCTGATCCAAAGCAAATAATACAACAATTTCTTACAGGAATTTCTTAAGGGAAAGTTCGAATTCCAGAGTAGCAGTTGTATTTTTGGAACTTGATAATACAGTGTTTAATTTTGTCTAACAAGAATTTGCTTTTGTTTCAGACATATGAGCAACAGTAAATTATTGAAATATTTAGAAAGACCTCTTGAATCTAAATCTTTAGTTAGTAAACCAGTATTAATTAGTGATAGTAAAGGTGTTTATTTGAAGAGACACTTAGATTTATTGAAAAAGAGTAGAATTTTTGTGCAGTTTGAATGTAGACCAGGTGCTCGTTTCGCCGATTTCTATCCGTGGCTGAAGAAAAACTTGTCAAATCTAGTACAACAACATGGCCGGATAACACTATATATTTGGTTGGGGACATGTGATACGACACAGAAGTCTGGAAGATATATTGACCTAAGGTATGTAGATTCCACCTTGTGTGTAAAGAATATTGTTCAATATATTGATTTATTTGTTTCATTTATTGGTCAGTTTAAAGAAGTTGTCCCAATATTTTTGGAGATTCCCCCATATTCTATTGTGAAGTGCAATAGAACAAAAGGTCATAGTGATCCCCAAATTTTCAAAGAAAAAGACAAAACATTGAACGAAACCATTGGCATCCTGAAGGACTATATCAGGAATGTTAATTCGGTTCGTCTTGTATCTGGTCCTAGATTTAAGCTTGACCTATTAAAATACAGGAAAGAGAGAGGCAAGTGCCAGCGAGTATCATACAATTTTCAATTATATGTAGACGGTGTTCACCCATGTTCTTTGTTAACAAGAGTGTGGTTGAAAAGGCTCATTGAATGTATTTTTATTCACTCATCTTAATGTTTAGTTAGTAACTGATATATGTTTTATTGGTACTAATTTAACTTGAGACAGGTCTCTGTTGGTAGGGACAGACCCAATCACAGGAACTATACTTGTTTCAGGAAAATTATACCATAGATTTTATTGATTGAAATACATGTTGCACTGCTAGATCAGTATTGGAAGGGACTGACCCAATCATACAAATTATACCTAGACAGTTGTATACTGTATGCAATAATTTGTAATTAGATTCTACAATCGTTTTAAGTATGTCAGAATCAGAGGATAAGGGAGATTCTATTGAACATCAAGCAAAGACCCTAATTACAAGGTACTCACAAAAGAGGAATATGAGGTACTGTTGAATGCAAGTGTAAAGAAAGAACATAAAACAAGTACCCCTATTGGAGCCCTATTGAATGCAGGTTTGAATAATAAACCAACTACTCCTTCAAAAAAGGTTGGCACAACATTTTCATTTTCACCCATTACAAAACTTGTAAAGGCAGTAGAAGAACCTGAAACCCCAAGTACCGGTAATGTCTCAATGTTATCAGGAAATCCTCAACTTGCATGGTACTTTAAAGGAGAGTGAAAATTTTGTTAGGATTTAATGACGTATTTACATTGATTTGCGACTTCTTAAATCAAATTAAACATTGAGAAGACATTATGGGGGTTTATATGTATCTATTGATTTTTCTTAGAAATGAGTCATGAGGCGACGTATGTGATCATGTATATCAAAAATATGTATTTAGAAAATTGTATTCGAACTAAAACATTTTTTTTCAGTATCAGTATAAAATTTGCCAAAGCCAAAACAGCACTTACAGGTCTTCGTGGTATTAGTGTTAAAATGTACAACATATACAGTGTGATAAGGAACAATTCAAGGTTTTATGATATGCTTCAACAAACACATGTATCCGGTATCATGACATGTATGTACATTTGTTGTGAAAGTGGAAAATTCAATAATAAAAAAAGAATAATTTGAAATGCATTATATGAGAACAATCATTAGTTAAAAAAATGTTTGCCAATTCAGGATAGAAGATGATTTATACGCAGAAGGAAAATTAACAATTTGTTCAATTCATCTCCCATACACTGTATGCATTATTTGTTTTCTTACATTGATTGATTAATTAAAATGTACGAGGGTTGTCGGTAAGGTTCGTGGGCAAGCCTAAATTTGAATAAATGTAGCGTTATATATTCATTCATTTTTAGCATATTTAGAATCCTTTACCAATGGAAATTAAAAAATGTAAAATTTATACTATTTTAAATATATAATTACAAATACGACTTCGTTATTATACTTCGGACGGTCGCGAAATTTAATAAAATATGTTACTTTTCATTTTAAACATTCCCTTTGTATTCCGTTTTATTCCGCGAATATTGAGATGATTTTTACATTATGACGTTGGCGATGATTTTTACGTCATATCTGCAAAATTTGAACGCTCACAGTAACAAAATGGCAGAGAAAGCGATGTTCGAATCTATAAAGTCTGGACCATCATTGCTAAAAAAGAAGACGTTTTCGGAAAAGGAGCAGCGAGCGGTAATAAAATTTAAGAGACTCAGGAATTTCTAAAACAGTAGGAAAAACATAAAAATGTGAGCCATTCCTTAGTATTCAAGGGGCACAAAAGATTTTCAGACGTAAGGGAGAATGTAATGGATGATGTGCGGGAAGGAAGATCATCATTTCGAAATTGCGGAGCCGTGAAAAATGAAGTTCGTGACGTTATTGACGGCGATCGGCGACTAACAGTGCGGAAGCTGCAGAAAAATGCGGAGTTTCAAAGACTACGGTACATGACATTTTATCTCAAGATTTAAATATGAGTCGTGTCTATGCACGATGGGATCTAAGACTTCTGACTAGTGAAAAGTTTGAAAAGACCATAAAATTGTCAAGACAGTTTATCAACAACAAAAAAAAAAAAAAAATGACCGAGGCGGCGCAAGATTTTGGAAGGGTTCTAATGAAAGTTGGTTCCCCTACTATGACCCCGAAACAAAACAACAGTCCAACCAATGGAAAAATACAAACTCTCCTCTACGAAAAAAGCGAAAATTAGAAAATCTCTTGAAAAGAATGTGTTCATTCTTTTTGTGGACCGTAAGGGAGTTATTCTTACACACGCAGTACCCAATGGCCAGACAGTAAATTCCGATTACTTTTGCAATTAAACGTTTGAAATTAAATTAAATAATTATAGTTACTTTTTATTTAAATAAAAAAAATAGCAAATAAAATATTTCACTATATTTAATTCAATTTAAACACTGCATTTATTTGCATTCTAGAAATAGTAAATGTTATTTAAATTGTTGGTGCGGTATTAACGGCAATTTGTTTTCTTGTTAGGTTCTGAGCAGAGATTTGGTACAGGGACTTAGAAAGAAGAGCCCATATCTAGCGGTTCATTTGGATCAAGTTTTATCCACCTAGATAATGCCTTCGCCCATACATCTCAGACATTTACACAGTTAGAGAACAATTTACTAGTGTTCGAGTGCCTTAAGCATCCTCCATACAGCCCGGACTTGGCCCCCATTGACTTTGCCATATTCCTATACATCTAGTCATTTTTAATTTGCGCTGCCAGAGATTTAAGAATTTGCAAGAACTGAGAAAGGAAGTTTTAGATTATTTCACTTATGAAACCCGAACAGTTTGAGCGCATATTTGATAACTGGGTAAAGCGACACAAGAAATGTGTCGAGTTAAACGGTGACTACGTCGAGAAAAGTTGACTTTATTTAGTGTTTGACGTTGGGTGACGTCATAAATTTTCAATTTGATGCTCCGGGCATAATTCAGTATCTTTTTTCTTTTGATAAAATTATCACTTTTTATGCTTTGTTTGTGATAAAAATTCGCATATTAATTGAATAAAACATGAATTTAAAGGAAATAATAGTTTTATACATTTTATTCATGTTTGTCAGTGTTTATCAACGTGATCCAAGAACTTTACGGACAACCCCTGTATTTAAAGACCAATAAAGCCATTTTTATTATTTGTATGGTAGTTAGATAGAGTACATGTCAATTGCAGTAGATAATCAGTATTTGATAATCGCAAACGAAATCAAAACATCTTTACTAATTCTCTGCGTTCTCCAAAAGCTAGTGATAATATGGTAACCTTTTGTTAGGTACCAAAACTGTTATGAAATTACATTATACGAATTTCGGCAAATGTTTTCCATAGACATTTTTAGAAAACGATAAAACATGACCAATTGATAAGAAAGGGAGTTACCTTACTTACAAAGAAACACATATTAAACAGTCTAAATCGTTATAGAAACTGATGAATTGTCTTTCTTTGCTAAAATAAACAAAAATATACATAAACATAGAAGAAAAAAAACAGGATAGTGTATTGGAATGTACGTTGATATAATTTTATCATCAATATAGGATATCAACAAATATTACATTTTACACTCTGGTTTCATTTTACAATGATATTTTTATATTTTAAGAAAAAAAGGAATTCCTATAAGGAGGAATACGATAAATACGAAAGAATGCAAAAGCTTAGTATATTTGCAACAGAGTCTTAAATGTCAAGATGTAAAAAGAATTGGTACATTATGAGATGGCCCCTAGGGTGCGGGAAAAAACCGCATCATTCATTATCCTCTCACATCAAAGCAAGTTCATTCTATATTTTTCATAGCTTGCATTTACGCGAGTGAGAATCATTTCCCTCAGATATCAGGCAAAGCAACCAGTCATGTACAACTTACATTGTAAGAATCGTTTCGTACGAAAAGTAGTATTAAATTCAGAAGAATTGAAACTTTCTGTTATGTTTTGAATATCACTATTATTTATTATTGTGATAATAACCGCATTATTAATGTTCTTCAAACAAATGCAAATTCTAAAATAAAGTAAACTTAATCTATCAGGAGACAGGAAAAATAATTACTAGTATTCAAGAAATTTATCAGTCGGGTGAAAACATAACGGGCAGAACATATGCGATAAATAAAACATACATGAAAAAATAAATAAGCAAATTCAAATAAATGATAATGATATATCAATGTAAAACATGCTTTACTTATTTGAAATCACGTGACGTATTACACAGATGAGGTATATTTTGAAAGATCAATAAATTATTGTTTTCACCAAAATAAACAACGATCGTTCATTTGGGGGAACCAACCAATTACTTAATGCTATAGATACTTGTTCATTTTAGGTAACATATTCTGATGTCATACTATATACCATTATGTCACATTTGCATAAACAGTTTATAAATGGATCACATGTTCTTACCAAAACGTTCAAACGTAGCAATACACACAAACTGCCTCAAATTAAAAAAAAAATAAAACTTGAGACCACAATACGATCATATTGTTTTTCAGCAAAATAAAAAAATGATCAATTCCATTTAAGAATTATGTCTATTCATATTTTGTTTTATTTGAAATATCACCGGATTTTTTCAACACAAAAAAGGACACGTTTTATATATATGACTTATGTAACCATAAATAAACTTTACATGTCAATATTTTTAAAGAAAAAGGTACAATTTCTTTCAATATTTGCCCCCCCAAAAAGTTGTTTAAATTTCATGAAAATAAACATATACCATCTTGAACTCGTGTGCATATAAAGTACCAAGTTATACACTTTATCCAGTTTTCAAAAAAGAATAATGACTCCAACATATTATAATATTTATAAATTGTAAAAAAAAATGATGAAAAATGGCACATTCTCTCATAGTTTGTCAAAGAAAAGCATGTGTCCTCAGCTGTCGCCCACAACGAAACTAATATATTTAAAGTGATATTACATTATAAAGTTATATTTACAATTGCAAATGTTTTCTTTTATATAACACTGATTGCGCAATCCGCTGTTATTCATGCCTAACACCAGCCTTGGTCAAGAGGTCAAAGTAGCGCATGAATAATCTGGGCACTACTTTATCTATGTATTCACACTAACCGACTTACGCTAAAACACATATGAATATTGTAATGAAAACCTAATTTAGGCATAAAGAAAAAACGTATCTGTATTTGTCATACGAAGTTTTATTCATTCATTTTTTTACAATATATAACATGAATTGCGGGGATAAATGACCATGGCTTAAGATTCACGTAAGTTCATGTTTATGGATCGATATCGTAACAAACCCTTCTTGAAAATTACAATCGCAATTTGTCAAAGTAGTTAAAATCAGCTATAGTTCATTTCTGACTCTTATAACCAGTTCTTGATCAAAATCGTAAACGCAATATCACATACCACAGACCTTTCGTGTTTAGTCCATTCACGGTCAAATTCAACTCCTTCTGCTTCTCTGTCCGTTTTATTCCTTAAAAGAAATTAGAATTATAGCTTGTCTCTCTAATGTCCGAGGAAAATCATTATTCTCTTGAATCTGATTCTGCGATAGAATTTCCTCTGAAAATGCCTAAGTAGATTCTCTTTCAATCGCTTTGTTTTTAAATTTCCAACCGCTCTGTGACTTCAACGGAAGTGGTAATATTCCGCCAAGCTTCAGTCGTGGTTTTTTTTTTTTCAATTGTAGGAGTTAATTTTCTTTACTGTTTCAATTTTTATAATAAAAAAGTGTTGTCTTGTCAAAAGTAGTGTCTTATTTATTTATTATGATAATTAAATACTTGCAACATTGTTGAACTATTTTTTGTACGTCATGTTAATCGAAGCGGCTTTCTAGGTCATCACAAAAATAAAAAGTATGGAGCAATGTTATCGTCAGAATTTGCAACATATATATAAGAAATGAGGTATCATTTTTGGATGCACAGTTTTTCGGGATATAGATACGGGTTGGTACTTGATCAAATCTTCCACAAAGCCCTTGATCACGTACTAACCCGTATTCATATCGCGATATACATCCAAAAATGATACCTTATTTCTTTAATAATTTCATTGTTGGCGATGGCTGCGGACATAGTTCTCTATTTTTAAAAAAAATGAAAAAATGGTTTTTTTGCTTAGTTTTAAGAAAATCACGGGAAAATGCACTATCTATGACCTCACATTTGTTAAAGTCTCATCAGGTAACTATTTGTAAATTCTTAATTTATTAGTATTCTTGTGCAAATAAATTTTACATTTTAATTTTGTGATATTTTTGAAAATCAATGACTTACTGAGGAAGGGGAAGTTAATCGTGGTCTATTTTAGACACTTTTAATCCCCTTTAAAAGAAAACTTTGTGTAAAGGTAGAGGAACATATTCAAATTGTAATTCTAAGATATTAGAAATTTTTCTTTACTAATAGTTTATGGCTGACGAAATCATGTCAACGTTTTAGAATGGATATGATGGTTAATTTGTTGACTTTCCAGCCTCTTGAACATGACTTTCCGTCAAAATTGCCTGCTTCATCCGTTTCCAAACTCATATTGTTTAAACTTGAAGATGTTAAATTGGATAAAAATCCACCCTCACTTATGATGTAGTATTTTTTTTATAAGTATCTTTACTTTGAGCAGGACAGCTAACGTATCGCGCCCCGATAAATGCAGATTTAAATGCCTGGTAATTAAGAGATATATCTTTTTTTAGAGTTTGTTTCCTTCATTGTAGATCAAATTTTGTGGGACCGTTTTAAAGGTTAATGGGCAAATTTTTTTCTAGAATTACTTGTATGATTCGGGTATTAATACAATTTATCATAATTTCTTTAGGATCTACGAAAATTATAAGATTTGAGCCAACACAAATTTCAATGATTCCAAGGTATGTATCAATGTCCAATATAATATATACCCGATTATTAATTTGACAACATTATTCTCAATATATATCCGATATATAAAACACACTTATATCGATATAACTATTATGCAGTAATTTGTGTTGTTCTATTTCAGCATATATTTCTACATTTATAAATGCAATTAAACATGAACAAAAATACATTCTGATTTATATGTTGGTAGGACGGTTAAAAAAATATCAAGGTGTAAGTTATAACATAGTTTAAAAGTTATAACATTAAAGAGTAGGCCCCACACTTCTGTGGGAAAAAGGCGCTAAAATGCATTTTAGAAAGGCGCTGTATGTCATGTAATTTAAGTGGTTGCATACATGTACCATGGATAGTTTGACCTACCAGATTTGCTCATTTGCAGATTAGAAAGGATGGTGTGACGTGATAGAACGAAATGTATAATTATATAGTGTAAAATTTATTGTAAAAACTGAGTAGGTGTATCCCTGATTGTTTCGGAACTGCACACTAGGTGCCCCCGCGATAGCTGCGCATATTCCTAGATTTTGCTTGAATATGTACCGCCTATTATTTGTGCATCATTTTGTCTTCATTTATCATCAAATACATATCCAGCTGTCCCGTTACATTTCACAGTTAAGAATGTCACCATTACTGAAAAAGATTTTTCAAAAATATAAAACAGAATTCATTATAATGATAAATTGTTTTAATGCAAATGTTATTTCCTTAATTTGATTTCATTTGATATATAACTGCTATTTATAGCTAATTTTAGGTGTGTTGAAACTGTTTCTTAAGAATAACTTGTCTACAACTCAGTTTACATTTAATGAGCCTACTCTGAACAATTCACTTAATTTTTCAACTATGATACATAGTTATTATATAGTAGCAATATCTTACGTCATGAATTGTTTAATAACCCCAATGGTATAAACAAATACCAATTTGACATCGGTTTCTTTTGTTTAAGGAAGAGATGCATTGACAAGGGTAACTTTAAAACATGGCTAAATTGACCAACTCGTCAAATAAAGTGTTTCTCAAACAAAATTGGAATTATAAATTTAATGTTCCTTTTATGACAACATAAATTAACGTGATATAAATACTTCTTCCTTTTCAAGAGATTGATAAATATCTAATATTAAAAGTGCTATGTATTCATTTATGTCTGATTGATGTGTCTCTGAATGCAATTTCTGAACTCCATTAAATTGAAAGCTAGAGAGACGGATGTCAGCCCACTCATTATAGGGTGTTTTCTTTACAAAGCGTCATAAAGCGATATCGCTGGCTTCATCTAAAAAATAACAAAATGCATTGACGTTGCAATAAATGGAAACTCTTGAATTTTGTATGATGCATCAAATGCTTGTCCTTAGTCATGCTTCAAATTTTGCCCCTTAAAGTAGGAAAAAACATATGGTCACTAATGTTTAAATGGGGAAGTTTTATAAACAAAATTGAAAAAAAAATTTAAACATGTATTTATTATAAAAATCAAACGAAAAAGGATTGCATTCAAATAAGTGATATAAAAATTATTTAAAAAATATGGATATCTCCCCCCCCCCCCCCCCCCCAAAAAAAAAAAAACCGAATTCGCCAAAACCAAGTAGATTCGACAATTTGATGTTGCAAACGTAATATCCTTGATACTGTACCAAAACTATGATAAAACTTTAGGAGTTAAGAAATTGTGATATTACCTTTATCAAAAAAAAACCAATGTAACATGTTGGTTATAAAGCAGTTATTTTAACGATGACTAAGGACAACAAATCATATCATTTAATTTAGTTGTTAAAAACTACCGGGCAAATCAAGAGAACTTAATTAAGACCGATAGTGGTTTGACAGGTTGTGTTTGTTTTTAACTATACGTCAAAATCATATCCAATAATTATATAGTACGGTTTATTAGGTCTAGGTTTGTTTTGTTTTTTAAGCAGATCATACATTAGTGCATTAGTGCAAAGGAGTTATAAATGTTTAAGACAAGACGTCCAATAGTCCAGGTCTGTTTCATACAATATTTATAATATAACAGAAGTTTTATATTTGTAAAAATTGATTAGTAAAGATTTGATTTGTTCATTTCAAAAGAAAAAACAAATTAAAAAACCCAAGAAAGTTGTTAATTCTTCGTTAATTTTCGTCTTGAATTTAGTGTATTGAGTTTTTCAATCTATTTTTTTTGACAGACTAAGTCTACTTGAATATAATATACACAAAATATCCAGATGCAATTTATGTTTAAATTGTTAATCAATTATTTAGAATGCATATACAGGTGCAAATATTCATAACTTTTTGAATTGTTGGTAATTAATTCTTTAAATAATCAAACTTGTGACATTATTTGCATAGGTTTAATATAGCTAAGCCTACACAACTTAAGTGAAATGCCAATTACACAAAACAAATTATAATAAAGCAATGAGAGCATATTAAAGGTATCCGATCCCTGATAGACCAAGATTAAATGGATCTGATTAAATAACAGATATGTATTGACTTAATACTCATTATGTCTAATTTCCATGTTTAAGTATCAGTATGTAAGAGCGGATTGTGTCCTAATTAATGAACTCTTCCTGTTTTTCAAGAGTTCCCCCTCCACCTTCACCTTTGTTTTTAATCAATAAATCAATCAATTAAAAAATATATATCCTGTATAAATTTAATTTCAATAGTTTATCTATTCTTAATAATTAAACACATCTTTTCATCAGAGCATTTATATATATTCTTAGCATTTACTTTTTCATTATAAAAAATTGCTTGTCCCCATAGGCCTTAATGCAATCTTCATTAATTAATTACTGCTTAAGTAATAACATTTTTGAAAAGTTTTCTTGGTAAATCCTTTTTTACTCTAAAATGCTTTGAATTAATATCAGAGTATTTAAAACATAATGGATATTTAAGATTAGAAAATTAGGTCCTAATGTGGATCGGATACCTTGAGCTTTGATAAAATGTTGTTAGGACCCAAGTTTTAAAGGAAACAAACAGCAATTGATATTTGGGTTCAGTATGGGATAAAACGACGTTATAAAAATGAACATAAGAGATACGTCTTGTTTGGTTTACCATGAATCAAACTTATAATTGAACCCACTACACCCCGCCCGTACTGTATAATAAAATATATAAAAATCGTCCTCATCTGTAAAATAGATCTCTCATTAGAATTCATGTACTTTGTTAAATTGATGTGTTTGACCTCTAGCTAATGCATCTGATTTTAGTGTTGGGCTTTCCAATTCTGGTCTACCAAATGTTTATAAATTTGATCAGTTCGTTCAAATGATTAATTTGTACACAGCAGCCAGCATGAAAACAATTGTGATTCTTGTTGTCATTTTGGCCTTCGTCGCTACCTTTTCTGAAGCTTGTACTTGTGGAACAGGACATCCTCAAAAAGAATTTTGTAGCTCCGATTTCGGTAAGAATTTTGTTTTCTTTTTCTTTTTCTTTTATAAATTATGATTATACTTGGACTTGAAATGCTGTTACTTAGTGAAGTGTATAATATTTTTATTACTTTGTCTAATATAAGGAACATGGTTTCTATAGTTTGAGAAAAATATATGTATTGGTTTTGAAAATTCATGAAGCTTTATATTTTAATGTAAAAACCTCGAGAAATTGGTCTTATTTTTGCAGAAAGTGGAATCATATTTATCCAAAGGAAAATGCTTTGGATACTAATATCATACACCGATTTTCAGCTTTGTCAATTTATTGCCATTTTAGTTATCAGAGCGAGGGTTTTGGGGCGGCGGATTGAAGAATATATCCCAGATTTTGAAAATGTGATCTATACAGTAGAAATTTATCAGGATTATAAGGTACTGTTATAAATGTATAGAAAAAATCTTCACATTTCACTACTATATTCTTTATAGATATCTAACACTAATTCATTTTATCACATGTTTAGCTTAATATGCGGTGGATATCACTCATGTAATAAATTTTTGATATTACACTGTACATTTGTGACGTGACGTCATCATTTAACATTAAGTAGGTTAAGGCGGTTGATTTACTTAGAATGATCAAGTAAAAAAAAATAATTCTATTGAAATGTGTGTATTTGTCAATGTGAAGCATTTAATGCTGTTTATATTTTTTCATAAATTAAAAAAAAATATGTTCGAAAATAATTTGTTTGATCGTTAATCTTCAAGGAACTTTTTACCATGCGTAAAGATGTTGACGTCTTGCAGTAAATGTGTTGTGTGGCTCACAACTATAATTTTTACAGAAAAGATTGAGGTTTAAACAAAAGATGTGTGTACAACATGTACAAATCTCTCATGATTTGCGATGGTATATAACTTTTATCCAACTTGCTGCTTACCAAGTCTCGGCGACAGAAAACATCGCTGGATAAAAAAAAACCCATATACCATCGCAAATCATGAGAGATCCTATTTATGCATGTATTGAATGTATTGCATACGATTTGGGTTACGGACAAAGATTACAAGAATCCAAATCCATTGCATTAACTTTAATGGGATGTTCGATGCCATGTTTAAACTTAAACATATTAATGAAAACAAAAAACTAAATGAATATACTCTATTTTATATATATCATATATTGAATCAAACACAATCTCACCATTTCTTATGACGTCATGTAATAGTATATACCGGTAGTACTTCAAAATGCAATAGTATTAGGAAATTTACCTTCGAATAAGTCTCTATATAATGCTTTGAAACGCGCGGAAAAAAACTTGATGAAGACACCCTTTACTACGGAAGCATAATCAATGCCACGTTGTATGACAGTTTTTCTCTCGAAATTTCAATTGAAAGGTTGGAAATTTTAACTTTTTCCTTAAATGTACATGCGTATAATGTCTGGTCGGATGAACATAATTAAGAATTTAAAAATACCCAAGTTGATATATGTTAGAGATAAGATAATGAAAAATAATTATAACGTGATATAAATTTTGACGTCATATCTGAAATAAAGGGTAGTTGGTATTGCGTCACCATGGAAATCTCAATTATCTCTATATAATCGCAAATCTCATCTTGGAGATTTATAAAAAATTGTTTGAAATGGTTTACATTAGTGCATGCGTTATTTCTTACCAATGTTCATACATTGATAAGAATTCCGTCTTTACAGAGAAGACAATATCCTATAAGACGACGGACACGATTAGAAATATATACGGCCCTCCCTGAATCCTGTGGTGCATCCTTCCTGATTGGCCGTGAATACATCATTAGCGGTAATTAGATCAGTTAAATCACGTTTCTTATTTTCCTATTCCTTTGATTTCAGTAATCGGTGAGAAGACTTTGAGACCTTTATAATATTGTCTTATTAACCAATATTTAAGTAGTTCGTTTTATTAGCAAAATTATATTCAGTTGTACGTGTCGAACTAAATTATTTAATTGTCCTGTTTAAGAATATTTATCTTTTTTTTAACAGTCGCTTCCGTTAAAGATTGTTTTTATCATGTTCAAGCCCAACTTATATGCCAAATAGATGATATCGACATCGATAGCGAACTTGATAAGTCGCATTAGATTTATGTCGATATCAACAATATCGCACACAAAATGACGACATCAATATCGAACCTGAATCAGATTGCGATATATATGTGATATCAATTTAGACAATATCGCACACAAACGACACTGATATCGATATCGCTTATTATTATTTTTATTTGCCTATTTGATGTAGGCAAACCAATATCGACACTAAGGTTAGATAACACCCTAAGTGTGATAATTTTGCAATATCGACGATATCAACGATATCTTATCAATATAATTTTACCTTTGTCAAACTCCATAAACATTATTTTGCAACGTTTGAATGTGTACAGTAAAGATATGTATTGTAAGTACAGCTACATTTGTTGATAATGGCAGATAAATATGTAAACTGTATCGTCAATATCGACGTAATTAAAGACACCTGAAATGCGGAGTAACTACAGCTGTTGATATCGAAACCATTGTAAGTCAACATTGTTGCAAATAACGTCTTTAAAATTAATGGAGATGGTGTTTGGCAATGGTGACATGATATTGATATGATATCGTCGATATCATCGATACATAGATAGATAGTTATAGATATAGAATTGTCAAAGGAACAACTTTACATTTTTCAAAAATTGCTTCAGCTAGGAATTCTATACATCATTTACTTTTCACATTTGCAGCATATTGTTTATAAATTCATGTCTAATACTGAAGCAATTTTTGAAAAATGATAAGTTGTTTCTTTATTTATATTTATATTTTAATTTCTAAATATAAACTTCCATTTAATTTGTTCAATCCTTCCTGAATCATTTAAGCACTGAATGCTCATTTTTTAATGTCGTCGGTCCTATAACACACTAGGTCTTGCAGACAAATTAAATAACGCGCGTTAGCTCTGTAGGATAATTTTTATTGCTAATATTTATCTAATTTTTATGCTAATATTTATTTTTATATTGATCAGTTTTTGTATGAAATATTTGTGTATCGTCTCTTAAAAACCACTTTCTACGCTTGTAGTCAGGGATATGAAACATACATGGAACAGCCATTTTAACATATACCCGTAGTACGCTTCCTCTACTTAAAATATAGTGCCTGAAACTTAGTTGAATTATTTTTTTTTAATGATCGAATAGATATGATTAAACGATTATTTTTCGTTAGTACACATCAGCTTAGTTATGTAAGTTTGAACGTTTTAGTTATTCAATACAGTAACTACAATAAGAACTATATTCAAAACGCGTGATGACGTTTATACTTGTGCTAATGCATCGTGACAAGGTTTTTTACAGGAAATTGAACATGGCAGATTTCCAATGCAAACATAAGGGGACATATACAATGTAAATATCTATGTATTAGGAACTATTCACATAACTATAAAATTTTAATTGCACATAATACATGTACATGTAGTGTGATTCTATTTTATAAAATACCAAGTTGCCATTTATATTTAACAAAATAAACATTTTAAAACTATGTGATGGTAAATTCTAAGTAGAATTAATGTGAGTTTTTCTAACGTTGAAGTATTTGTTCAATGATTTTTTTCTATTGATATCAATTTAGTTAACATTCACAAAAAATGTTCAAACACAAACATGTCTGGGTTTTTTTTTTAATTTCAGGATCCATCCGAAATAACAGACTGAGCACAAATTCATGTAACTGGAATCGTCTAACATCTTCTCTCACCCAATTCCAAAGAAACGCACTGAACTCTGGCGTTTATAGAAACAGTTGTTATTGTAATGTAAGTCTTCCAACTTATGCAATCTTATTCAGAAAGTAATTTGAAGGTTTGATTGAAGTAAAGTATTTTAGTTCCAATGGTATACACCTTCCAGCTTTATATGTCCGTTTAAGGTGGTATGGGACACCTGCCGATGTAAAGAAGAATAATGACACCCGTAGAATAATGACCGGGGGTCATTATTCGACCGAGAATAATGACCCCCAAGGTGTAAAATAATTGGATTTTTTGAAGAAAAAAGCCCCAGGGTCATTTTTCTTCATGTCAAACATAAAGACAAATGACCCCCCCCCCCCCGTAGAAAAATGACCCCTGCTGTAAACAACAATAGATATGGGCTACCCCATATTCAAGATATTCGACTTTTAAATTACTTGAATTTTCACTCTGCTCAACTGATTTTGAAGTTAAAAATACTGAACTTGTTATGAAATCGCTGTATATAATTTATCATATCTGTAGCAAACACACTTACATTGACACAAATTGATTATTAACAGTTAGGTCTCTTCTATCGTCGACATATGGCGGGAAAATGACGCTGCAGTAGCGTAGAAATCTGCTGAACTAGACTTTTTACTTTACCATGAATAATACTTACGAACATTTTAAAATAGCTTTATTATTTGAAAACGATTTTGATTTACTATATTTATGTACAGCCTGCTGAACTATATTTTGTCGCGATTTTACATTTGGATCCGCAACAAATACCCCAGGTCTACAAAAGTGCAATCAGATATCTGTGCAGGTGTTGCATAACCATATAAAGAAAAGAAAAACCCATTCGTGCACAATGAATATCAGAGGAGATTGTTTGATAATTAACGAACAATAATCATGAAAGTAATATAATTGTTGTAATACTATAAGCAATATTCATTGATGAAACATTATCAATCATAGAATGACCTTTATTTTTTTTAAAAAGACTGAGGAGGCAGCTATCGTAGGAATATGAATACCTCTTATTTACATTTTTGGGGAAAACTGATTTTTTAAAAATCATTTTACGTTAATTATTTATCTTCCACGTATTACATACACATCGATATTCTTAACATTCGTTGTAATGTTGTATTTGCTGATCATAAAAAAGCCAGAATTTTAGCTTTAAAAGTTATCAGTTTCCTAAATCTTTATACAGAGCTCTTCTTTTTGGGAGATTGAACTAAAAATGGCCACGACTATCGAGCCCTCTTAATATTTCAATTTAAGGTTCCTCGACACACCTATATTTTATTTGAGGGATCGATAAAGAATCTTTTTTGAAATATGATTTTACAAAATAGAGACCAATATCGGTTTTGAATTATTTTACGTGATTTTTTTATATATCTTTTAAGCGAAACGAAAAAAGATGTTTTGACTGAAAAAACAAGGTATTTTAGAATTTAAGATTTGATTGATAGATCATTCGAGAAATAATTCCTAACGGTGAAGTAAACTTTCAAAATTTTGGTTTAATCATTGACTCTGAATGCTGCACTTGCATACCCTGTGGTTAGTAGTAAGGAAACATTATAAACGTTAATGCAAGTATATGGATAAAACTTGAAAATGGATGTACTTCATTATCAAAATATTTTTACTGTTTTAGAATTTTCAAATTTTGCGAAATTCAACCAAAATATGTATAAAATGTTTTTAGAGAGGTTAGAATTTAGAGTCGCAGCGGAATTTGAACTTATGACTTACAGTACAGATTCGTAGTTACATGTAATGCTCTAACCCATTGCGCCCCGCTGTTACATTACTATTATTGAAAATGATAAGGATAAAAATAAATAGGTACAGTTGATTTCATTGTGTTTATCGATAGGAAGTACGTTACAATATGGAGGTGTCCCAAAATCACCTTCACTATGTGTGTTCCTAAATAATAACCTTTTGCCTTACTCTCTAGTTAAACATTGCATCACAAAAAAGATACTTTGCTATATTTTGTTCTTCTTTAAACTGTTGATGTGTTGCTACCACCACGTACCGTGCATGCATCACTAGTGTTCCATGCACTGATATGCAATTTGTTAACAATTAGAAATCTCCGAGATGTAGCTGTTTGAAAAATTATAAATTATTTAAAATGTATAAATTGTGCTCTGTGCACCGATAAGGTAATTGTGAACAATGGAGTATTTCAAAACGCATAACACACGACCAGGAGTGACCAATGGAAAGAGGTTAGATTTTATTTCCTAGTGTCTCTCAGAACAGCAGCACTTCGTAGAGCAGTGGGTATCAAATATGTACCACTATGACACAAGACTACCCTACTGTTCTTCTCAAAACACAAACTATCATTGTCCATATGCAAGATTGCGATTTTTAACCGCTATGCGCATGCGCTAGCGCCGATACGGGCTACATAAAATCTGATGACCTTCTTATAAGCGCCAACAAATGTCCATTTGTGTTTAAAAACAACAACAATTTATCCTTTGTATTAGCATAACAAAAAAAAACCCCAAAAATACAACAAAAAACCAAAAAAACAACAAAACAACAAAACACCAGCAAAGTTTTCCAATATTAGTGACGTTTACGGATGGAACATTTTCGATTACGATTACATCCCAGGGGGATTCTATGAAAGGATTTATTATATATGCTACTAATATTACACATGTAGGATGTCTGCTGTGCACTGTAAACAAAGGATGGCCAATGGTGTCGATTGCGAAAAGCCAAGGCATATGATCATAAATATTGCCCTTACTTGTCAATATATCAAAATATTACATTGTAAAAACTTGGGACCCTGAAAGGTCGATCGACAAATATTATTAACACGATATTTGAAAAAAAAACCAAAAACCCATTCCATATTTTTGTATGCATGTATAAATTAAAAATAAATCAAACATTTTATCTACAAATGCTTTTGATAAAAAAGTAGCATTGAGGCTGGCTAAGCGGTTTCAACACTTTGAGTACTTTGATTTGATTACATACCACCGCTCCATGTTTCACACACTGACCAGTGTTACACCATTGTTTTCTTACTTCCAAAAAAGAATAAGACAATTATATGCTGTCTTTGAGTTCCAATTCCAGCAACTCCGTTTGTTAACATTTAACTGTCCATTTTACTTTGTTTATGGGTTCTTCTCAGCTGAAAGCACATCGTTGTGAAATGGTTCGTGGCCTCAATTTCTATGCATGTCGACACTTTTTGGTGAAAGAATATTTTCGGTTTCTTATTTATATATATGCACATGTAACATAACAAAAAATTCTTTAATTTTGGTAGATACCGGTATTAAAAGAAAAAGAAATCGGCAAAAACCTTTTTAAAAATGTCATTGATTGTTGCTCAATGCTGGGTTTTTTTTATGCCAAATCACAAGACGAAGCTCTGCCATTCAGTCAACTGAAGGGTGAATGCAAGGTAACTGAAAAGTTACTGAATGGAAGAGCTCTGCTATATAGTCAACTGAAGGGTGACTGACTGACAGAGCTATGGCATTCAGTCACATTTCCAGACCATTCATTTGACCGAATGGCACAGCTTCATCCTCTGAATATTTCATTCCACGATAGATGGAAACAAAAATGTAACTATTATATACTATCACTTCTTGAATATAATTGCATGTCTCAGGGTTATTGTTAGCATTTTTGGTAACCAGTTTCTTATAAATATCAATTTTTTTGACAGATCAGATACTGTGGTTTTACGGACGATCCAACATGCACGTATCCAAGAAGGAATGAATGTTTGATCTTTGACAACGCAGACTGCTTCAATCGGAATGATGCTTGCATATACTATGAAAGAAGGTGCAACTGGTATACCAATCAGTGTGCTTACAGACCACCATTTTGAACGTATTGTACGACCTGGCTTCCTTTTATTGATTTATGACTTAAACAATAAAGCATTTTAACAGATTCTAATTTATTAAGACGTTTATTTATTATGTGACTACACTGAGGTGTGTACATCCCTAATTGATACACTATACATTTTTCACTTTAGATTAACGGAATACAATTTTTTAAATATCAGTACAGAGTTTGACAAACTGAACTAATGCCAAAAGCGCTTACTAAGTTCAGTATTTACAATGATTGAAAATTAATCTAATTCTTCATCATTTCCAAAATAGATTAGTAATCAAACCAAAGAGAAAATGTCAAGTAAAATTTAACAGGTATTTACCAAACTAATTACACATATACACGTCTACATCACAGATAAGACTACTGAACAAACTGAAAAGTCGATTAAAGTAGTTTTAAAAAAGCAAACAATACAAATAAATAAATATAACATTTTCTCTGAAATGCCATTTTTTTAACGCTCTTGCCTATCAGGATAAAAAAAAACCATTAGTTTGAACGATAAGGAAATTTATTGGATTGCTGTGGAATCATTTTTATTAGAATGAGTCAATGTCCGGGTGTTGAGAAAGTTTTCCTGTTTCATTGGGACGTACTTTCGTTAGTAGTGTAATCAGGACGATTTTAATAATATTAAACACATGCTTGTATATATGCTTGTGGGGAAGTAAGTTTGTGTGCAAGGGTTCCCTATGGGCGGTGGAAAGGGTAAAAAAGACGTTTATGCAAAACGAACAACTAATTTTTAAAAACATGCTAAAATACAAAACAAACCAGCTTAAAACAAAACCAACAGCCTCGATTGCAAAATCAACAGACACCAATGCAAAACAAACGATCACCGATGCAAAACCAACAGTCATGCACTGAATAAACGCTAGATGGCGTGCAAAGAGGTATCAGTAGGAATCGTACCCTGGAGAAAACGTAACCTGGAGAAAACGTGCCCTCGACTTAAAGGAACGTTTTCATGCGCGGATCCAGAAATTTTTTTTCCCGGGAGGGGGGTGGGTGGGTTCCGAGAGATATTTAGGTTTGCCAGGGTTGGAGTGGTTTGGGGGGGGGGGGGGGTCCAAGGCATATGTTAAATAATTTTGCTATGTAAGTTTAGGAAAGTTGATTTTTTCAGTGGGGGAGGGGGCGGACTTTAGCTTATCTACATAACAAAGCTCTGTGTTTCGTTTGTAACTTGACTTTGACTTTCAAAGTTTAGTAATACATAAAAAAGCATCACTTTACAATTCTAGACATGAAAATTGTTACTTAAAGAAATTGATTCTGAAATTATATATTTTATAAGAAATTATTTTCCTATATGCTGTCATATACAAAGAGATTTTCAAATATTTATGGTAAATTATTTAGACATTAGAATACTGGTATAAAAAAAACCCATCAAAAACGCCCTTTCGTCTCCTTATTGAATTGTAACTGTTCAATAGAAGCTAGGGGATTGTCCCGTGCATAGGCCCTAATCCGAGTTCGGAAGGATAAAAGAAATACGAGAATTTCAGTGTTTAAAAAGTTAGATTCTATATCCTGTGTAAGTAACGATCATGCAAAACAAACGTAAAAGATATGATACAATATCATATAAAATCTAAGAATGTGATAATTCCCATTATAATTGAAGATAGAAATTTAGGCCCAAATCTCCGTAATACGTCTTATCGATAATTAATAATATCACTGACAGCTGTTGATTAAGAAAATGTACATATTATATAAAAATACTACATGTACATCCCGGCCGGGTACTATTTACCCGGGCGGGCCTAATGGATACATATAGACATAACAGATTTACAGATACACATAACATATATGGATAAATATGGATAAATAAATGAATACACACAATCAATTATACACAAAAATCACATTATTCTTAGCATTATATTCATCTTTTAATTCTGCAATTTTAATGCAATCAGAACTATTATATTTTTTAACGATTTCACTTATACTGTATCGATTGATTAATTGAAGACCACTTTAACTGCTCAGGCGACGCTTGTTCGTGTGTAAACAATTATTGCAGGCACGTAGTGGGGGGGGGGGGGGGGGGGGGGGGGGGGGGGGCTGTCCTCTCCCACATTTTCTCGCAGCAAACATTTTTCTTAAATTTACATATAAAAAACAGAATCATCAAGGAATTGGCCCCAACATTTTCCGGAGCATGTAAAAACTGAAAGCGAAAATAATGATATTAGCAATGAAAATGAAAATGAAGTTATAGGTAAACGCATACTCCTGTCTATGACAAGCAATTTAATCTTTTTTTTTTTTTTTTTTTTGTTTTTAAGGTTTTTAGGGGGCCTCTTCCCCCCCCCCCCCCACCCCTTTACTCCCACTTTCAAAAAGATGCTACGAGCCTGTATCGTGTAATTAATTAATGTACGTGATTATGTAAACAATGATACAATAAAAGAATGATATAATTGTTTATTGAATAAGTTATTTATTGCATTAGAACAGTTTTTATAAGTATTTCAATTTTTGTTACGATTTCTCAAAGGTACGCTTTCTTTCGAAAAAAATGCACTCTAATTTGTGGGTAAGTTTTTTTAGGGTTACGTTTTCTCCAGGGTACGATTTCTACTGATACCTCTTTGCACGCCATCTAGCGTTTATTCAGTGCATGACTGTTGGTTTTGCATCGGTGATCGTTTGTTTTGCATCGGTGTCTGTTGAGTTTGCAAAAGAGGCTGTTGGTTTTGTTTCAAGCTGGTCTGTTTCGTATTTTATTATGTTTTTAAAAACTAGTTGTTCGTTTTGCATAAACGTCTTTTTTACCCTTTCCGCCGCCCATAGTTACCCACGAAAGCCAGGAACATTGGTCCCCTACGAACAATGATGATTCCGCATTTATTCAATGTTCGTTCCTACATGCATATCATGTTCACTATATTCCTGTAAACCATATTGATTAGGTATTGTTTAAAACAAATGTACAATGCATGAAAAGTGACGAAAGGGAATTTAAAAGGAGACATGCGCTTATGTAGCGGAAACGTCTGAGCAAATTCGGTTTATCTTTATACACCTGGTAGTTTTCCACTTATGAAATGGATGCATCGAAAATACACGGAAGCAAGCTGGTTATGTTATTTAAGTACTGCTTTGAGTTTAATTTAACATGCAAAAGACTTTCCGTTAGAATATTGCTGCCTAAACTCCTTGGATGATGAACGTGTTTGCGGAAGATTCTGACACGTAACGCCTACGAAGGTAGACCAACGTATAATCATTACTATTCCTTTCCTGTGATGTATCACAAAGCATAGGCTTAACAAAAACTATCAAGTCGACATAAACCTTGAAGTTCCCATGGTGAAGAAATGAGGTGAACATGTTACAAAACACAAAGGAATTTACAAAAATGTTGCTTCACCTCCGCTCCAGTTGGAGTATGTACTCTAAAGATGCGAAACCCAATTATCCTAGCAATGTGTAGCTAGTGCGCTTACATCAACTAAGCAAGCTAAAAAACAATTTCGATTGCAAACGGAACATTTACCTGCGGAACTGAAAGACAATCAAAATTACATGAATATTTTGTTCCAATCGCTCAAGTGTATTGGGTGTTATTAACATGCCTTAATCAGTTAATTCATTTAAAATTTGTGTTGATTTCAATTAAATAATCAAGAGAAACTTTCAATTGGAAATCATTAAGTGCATTGATTTTAATCGCAACTTTCATTCTATTTCAACGCGGACTTCCCTAGTATCTATTCGTACAGACGTTAAATAGCAATGGCACATTAAGGATAAATTTGTTTATAATTTCATTAGTTTTTATTTATAGTTGAGAAGTTTATGTATTTAAGACATATATTGATGTAATTATATCGTAGATTAGGAAGTAAATGCACGCTAGATGTAATGATTTGTAAAATTCTAAATTCCGAATTAATCTCTTTAATCCTTTATGATTTGCGTTTAATTTCAGCATTTTCTCAAAGTTCTTATTTTTGTTCCGAAGTTTATAATTCTGTTTTTAGCTTTAACAAGAATATTCCTGATATTCTTTTATGTATTTCTTCTTTAAAAAATTACTGTGAAAATGGAAGTCGAACAACAGAACGAAAACAAACACCTTCATTAAATATATGAACATGTATGTATTAATGACATTAAAACATTTTGTCCCAATTTTTGAAATTCTGCATTTACGTACTTATTAATAGTACGCGTGGTAATTTGTCAAATAACATTTTCATTACATGTATAAAAACAAAATCCCCGATATAACCAATTCACACAGTAAGTCGTGTCATTGGAGGAAACATTGTGACTATGGTTGAAGGGTAATGTATGACACTGACATTTTAGATTTACTTATGAATATTATTTTGCGTTTTGAGTTTTTTTGGAAACCGGTTTACAAAATGATTTAAATTCAATCGGATTGCAAACTTTCTTTATTCGTTTAAGACCGCCAAGATGAGAACATTGATTGTACTTTGTGTTGTGTTGGCCTTTGGTTTTGACTATTCTGAAGCTTGTACATGTGCACGTACACATCCTCAAGTACAGTTCTGCAACGCAGGCTATGGTATCTATCTATCTATCTATCTATCTATCTATCTATCTATCTATCTATCTATCT
>WFKH01003881.1:61329810-61341937 GCA_016163765.1 Magallana hongkongensis
TCTATCTATCTATCTATCTATCTATCTATCTATCTATCTATCTATCTTAGAGTGACATTTTCTTGAATGATGTTTTAATCATGTTAGTTATATCTCATGCTTTTAAATGATTTATAAAATTTTAGAACATTCACAACGAATATAATTCATTTCATTTTAGTTGTTAAAGCCAAGATTCTTGAGAGAAAAGAAATTGGTGGATCACTCTTTGAAAATGTCGTTTATACAGTAAAAGTTGTTCGAGTATATAAGGTAAAAATCATTTTGATAAGAGTTAATTGTAAGCATAATTTTGTTAGTTTGGTTCATCTGAAATTGAGTCTCTCATTGAGTAAAAATGCTTGTAATTCCAACTTTGAACGTTTGAATGATCTATGACAATTTGATGATATCTGTAGGGAAGTCGTTACTACAAAGGCCGCCGTGTACAAATCCTAACAGCCTCTAGTGGAGCTGCTTGTGGATCGTTCTTCAAAATTGGCAGTGAATACATCATAACTGGTATCAAACCACACTTATTATTATATTATTTCTTTTTGCTTCTTCATTTAAACTGAGGATCTTAAACAAATTTGTATTAATCCAAAAATCATGACAGATGCATTGATTTTTTTATGTAACGTTTAACTCGCATCTACATGTATATACATGTAGCTACACTTATTTCTTTAAATAACAGATCTTATTGGTAAACGTACGCGTTTCAATAACAGAACAAAAAACTATTGCATATTCTGTAACGTAGGATATTATGCTTCCTTTTATCAACATTTTTTTTTTACTAAATTATGAGATTAGTTAAAGTCTGAACAATTCTAAGGTTGATCGGGCTTTTCTAGGCACCATCAGAGACAACAAATGGAGAACAAACTCGTGTAGCTGGAATACAGAAGTATCCTCCCTTCCTCCATACCAGAGAGATGCTCTTGAATTTGGATTTTATAGGAAAAGTTGTTCTTGTGACGTAAGTGGCAAAGTCATATTCAGAAATAATTACCTTAAATCAATGCTTAAATTTCAAAAATGTACAAAAAAAAAATAATAATAAATGTTACACTGATTATTATCATTTAATAAATGGAATTTAATATTTGTTTAATCCGAATTGAAAATATCTGTTATTTGGTTTCATTTTTGTCAATTAGATAATTCTACACATTGTTCGAACAAAATTTATATTTAATCTTTTAATTATGATCTTTATGAACTTTCAAACAGGTGCACATTTGCTTTGGCGATCAGTGCCCTGCACCTACAAAAAACTCGTGTGTCATTAGGCAAGGTGACGATCTATCTTGTCTTTTCCGGGAAAACTCATGCAAGTGGGAAAATTATCGATGCGCCTGGCAGTCTCCAGCATGCTTTTAATTTCAACTTCTTTTTGATAACATGACATTGTTAAATAAAAAGTATATCACTCTTGTTTACATAGTTAAAAAAAGTTTCATGATTATATAAAATGCTCAATATCTTGTACCAGAAAAAAGAATATTATTATAAAAACGAACAAATTATCAAGTTTGTAGAATGATTGTAATTTTTAAAATGCATACTTTTTAAGAAAAGGAAACGATCATATTACTTATGTTAACTGGCGTATCTGCTAAACCGAACTAATATCTTTTATCAAAAGTGAAGGTGCTTGACAGAGAGATTATCCTCTCTGTCAACCAAGTCATAAAGTGCATGTTAATTTTGGCATATAACAATGCTCAATTTCAAGAATATATTTCCTTCGTTAAAGTTTTAGCACAATATCATAACTGCATTGTAAGGGCAAACATACAAACGATAAAATCATGTTAGCGAAATATTTTTTTTTATCCTGATAAGAAATTGGGGGTCAAATGAAAACAAATAATATTATACTTGAATTTATTTTATTTATATTTTATATGCAGTTTTAAGAAGTAGTTTCATACTAGACAGTTAAAAATTTATCTTAACATATTGAAACAACAAATTCAATTTACATTCAAGAGTCAATATCAGTCTCTCTGGAATAAACCAAAAAAGATACAAAAAGATTTTTCTTGACAAAAGCCGATGGAAAAGGTTCATACAAAGATACGAATTTTATAACTTCATAATGATTTGCTTGGACGATTAAGCTCATATATTATATAAATTTTAAACAACGCCTTGTGTACTTCTAAAATTAATTACAAGATCAAATCTGAATATAAACTTATTGTTCCATTATTTAGTTTGTAAACTCAACAGGTCTTTTTGCTAGTATGTGTAATGCAATTCTTTTTAAGACCTCTTACCAAAAGCTTTCTTTTATTCAGATAATAATTAAGGGTCCAATTTAATTTGACCTTTCCTTCAATAATTTTTTCTTCGTCATTATTTAATGTTTACGGTCTCATTATATTGTATCATGATGAAATAACTAAAGATAAACATAAAAATAGCCTTTTTTATTTGAAGAGTCAATATAGCACAGGTTGAAGCTCTGCCATTCAGTCAACTGAATGAATGGTCTGAAAATGTGACTGAATTCCAAAGCTATTTCATTCAGTCACCTTTCAGTTGGCTTTCAGCCGCATTATAGTTTAGTTGTTAACATTAAAACATGTATAAACAAAAATACACGTTCATAATGTATGCTTTCTTCATACATGAATTTCATCCATTGCATGGTCAAATTGTATTTGATTAAATGCACCACTAATAAAAAAAATACAAATGGTATATTTGATAAAACAACAACGTTAGCATTTTACATTTACATTACAATCAAACGCGATATATTATGTCGAGAGTAAAACAAACAAAGTGTAAATAGAAACATAATTTTATTCAATCTATTTTTGTATGCACATTGTAACCTTTTAATTCACTTACTAAGACACGTACAACAAATGGAGACATTATATATGTGGGTCACCATTGTGTAGAAACTGTCTCTTGAAAATGAATAAATATAGATGAGGCTGTCAATTACGGGTCAAGGTTGATAAGATTTTGTCCTTTAAAGTAAGTTGATTAATTGTTAGCTGTTGATTTATGAACACAATTAACGATGCGTTTACAGAGGGCATTTTCACTGAATTACACAATTCAATCAAAAGTAAAAACTATTTAAAATCAATCTATACCTTTAATTCATGACATAAATGTATAGGAATAATTACCGACGCGATTCAAAAAAAAAAAAAATAAAATAAATAATAATAATAAACGATTGCGAGATGAGTAAGATATATAGGTAAAATTGAATTCAATGAATATCATTCTCTGATTTTGAGAAATGTGGTGGGTGGTTCAACATTTCTAGCAATTGTAGCCACGTCTTAAAACACCGGCTAGATTTTCTGTAATTTAAAGAAGTTTAGAAAAGCATTACCTTAAGCTTATTTATTCGTTTTGTTTATACTTCAACACTGTGATATATATCTAGCTAACTAGCCATTTTGTCATTTGATTATAGCAAATCAAATCTACAAATTATTGAAAAAAATCAGCACCCTCTTCCGAACCAGGTGTTAAAAACAGTTGTGATTTGTGCGCCTGCTGTGTCGTCTACACTTATTCAGAGGTACATGAATAGATACAATTTACTATATCTTCATGTACAGTTCTCTTATTCATTATTCATATTTATTTGGTACGTGTTAGCTAATTCTGTGTTGTTGTTTGTTGCATAAATACTTTTGATCATTTGTGATCAAAACACTTTAATCCGTGATTAATTCAACATGCACGAAACAGAATATTATGAGTTCAAAAAAAAATATGAATATGTACTTAATATGCCGTTAATCTTTGTAAACGAAGTATAACCAAATGCCCGCCTCAAGGGCACACACAGGATAGACATAACTGCGATTATGTAAAAGTGACAAGATGCGTATTAATTTTAAATGTCATTTGATATATGAAACGAAATAAGAATCCTCAAATGTTTACGTTCTGAACTAGATTACTGATTATGCGTACATCCAACTAAACAAGAGCCTCATATGAGAAATGCCTTTTCAAGAACTGTTTCTTGATAAATCAGAAAATTTGCATTTTAATGATCATCTGCTCTTGAATGAAAAATTATTATCATTTTTTAACTTCATGTTTTTTAGCCTTGTGAATATGTCGATAGTTTGTTACTGAGCTGAAAATAACACTATCTTAATTCTTTTCTTAACATAAATTTATCTTGGTCAATTTTTTTCTTGACCAGAAAACATAAATAATAATTTTTTTAAAAACATTATACATGATGCTGTAAAACCATTTAGCAATGCATTTCCAATATGACCCTAAATTGATAAAGATCAACCTTTTAGAAGAAAGCAATCTACTCCTGTAAAGAAATACACTGAATGCTATACATGTATAAATATTGAACTCTTTCATTATCTTTACATTTTCTTTTAATCGTGATACAACTTATGATGAGAGTTGATATCAATTACACATTCTAAACATTGTCAGCTGTTTAATAAGGACGGTGGAAAAAGACAACACAATCGGAATGAACATATTTTTCTGTAACAAGTCTCATAAGTATGCATATTGCATATGTACAACGATATATTTATTCATTATTAAGTTTGCATTTTTATTAACAATTCACTACAATAAAAATGTAAAACATGGCATTGAAACAAACTGCATCTAATTTTATTATCCTTTATTGTCCTTATAGAAAAAGATTTTTACATAAACTTGCTGTAGAAACAAGTTGGTCATATTTAATTTAATCGATACAATCACTTTGTATTTTTGTCTTGTTAACTGTGTGAAAATTCCATGTATATCTAAATGTTAGAAGTATGAAATAGCCACTTTATTAAATCACTGGCTAGATTATCTGAGCCTACTACCCTTCTGTAAAAGAACCCCCTCCCGATTCCTCCCCTTCGTTTATACTAGACTTATTGTGACTGATCTTCAGCTCATGAACCATTATAATTAAAATGAAGTCTACCAAAGTGATATAAACTCAACTTCTTTTCCCAAATAAGTTTGAGGGCACTTGAAGTATTGTATTGCTTTATATTTGTATCTGTTTACATTTAACTAGTGGCATGAGTATATTTTACTGAATATCTTCAGCATTACAGTTCTATTTATTATACTGTAGTAGATGTTTACCCATTTAACGTTGTTTTTTCCTTACATCATTTTTTCTAGAACATTTAATATTTTTAATCCGTATATACATGTTGCTTATAATGCAAAGGAAAAAATATTTGGAAATGATAAGAATATTCTGGCAGTAATCTTGGTAAAATAAGGCTAGCAAACAGTCCTTTTCATGGGCAAAATCCAGGATAGAACCATTGCAATTATGTAAAAAGCGCAAGATGCATATCAATTTAGGTGTCATTGAAGAGATTACCAAAAACCTCTAAAAATATTTTACGTTCTAAACTGGATAACTGACACTGCGCACATAGACTTAACATGTTCCCATGTAAGGTCAAATAAATAAGTATTGATATAAATGATGTGTCATTAATATCAATACGCACTTTATTAAATCAGAACACCAAAACAAATTTTAACGGTTTATCTGTTTATTAATTTAAACGGGTTCATATTTCTTTATACCGCCTTGTTTATTGTAACAATTTTGCAAATAAATAAGTCAACGGTTGCATGCATCTGCAAACTTTTTAACGTTATCTAAGATCTGGTCAGAAAATATTTATGCAACATGCAACATTTTTTAATTAGTTTGATAGTTCTGTCACAAATGAAATAATTTTACTCATATGCCCTGAAAATCGTTGCATCACGTCGGAAACGGTTATATTTCACAGGAAATAGATTTATTGTCCTTCCGAAATTTTTATATTAACCTCGTGTGCAATCATTCTACATATCAATTGCGTCGGGTTCGAAATTCAGAGAACAGGTTGCTAAGCAAACGTTAACAGTAAAAAAAATCTTAAAGCCAGGACAACGTATGTGATAATTTAAAACGCTTTTCAGTTGTTTACTAAGAAACATCATTTTTTATAGAAAGCAATATATGACGTATTACAAAGCATCTAACATTGATTTGTAAGATATGACTGCACCAACAAAAAGTGTGTAGAATGCTGATAAAAAGTGTACTGTACGGTACAGGAGACTTATCTTATTGTGTCATTTGTAAACCAACTTCAGTTTTACTGTAAGAATTATACATGTACATGCAGCATTTCTATCTTTGTATACATAAGAAACATTGACACGTCCTACAGTTCGGATTGTTATATTTAGCAAAAACAGAGGTTTTGGAATTAAAAAAAAAAGTACTTAAATTATTAACTACATCAGTATGCTAATATATGAGAACCTCATGCTAATAACCTTACTTTGCCTGTTCCTTACTGCAAATCTTAATATAAACTGAAAGGGCACGGAACATAAAACATTTGCTCCTTAGGAAAGGCCAGGATGAGGACATTTTGGATTTTGTGTGTTGTTTTTGCAACAGTGAATACTTATTCTGAAGCATGTAGATGTGTTCCCCGGCACCCTCAAGTACAGTTTTGTAACTCGGATTTTGGTAGGTTTTCTTTAAATATTAACTTTTTTAATACAATGTAATTCTTGCACTAAATAGTGTTAAATAGTGTAGTGTATTTTGAACCGTGATTCATTCAACAAGAGGATAAGGAGAGTATATGTAGAAGTTTAAAATACCAAGACATATGTTTTTTTTTCTATGAAAAACTGTCCAATACTGTTGCTGCTGCCAGCACGGTTAAAACCAATGCTATTTCAGTTATCAGGGCAAGGATTTTGGGGCGCACGGAAACTAACAGTTCAAGTTTTCATAACGTGTATTTTACAGTACGGATAATTCAACATTACAAGGTATCAATTATGAAAAAAACTTCTATTAATTTTTATTGTTACTGAAAAAATGCTTGGAATTGAAAATATTAGTAATATTTGCATGACCATGTTATTTAGTCAAATACTTAAATATATCAAACGGATAAATTATGTGGCTGATGACTTAATTTTGTTCAAATGCATCAGACTCATTACAGTTGTCAAGATTAAATTATATGTATCAGAAATCAATCTGTATCATGTGTTCTTAATTATTTCAATTCTGTTTTATCCTGATCAAGTTGGAGAGAGAACTATAGTGTAAATCACGTAACGGTTCCTTTTTACTCTCTGAATATAAAAAAAGACTATCGTCACATTATTCTATTGCTATAATGTCGGTACTTGCAGAAAGGGTCTTATCGGACAGGACATCGAATACAAAGGATATACACAGCTCCTAACTCAGCAGGATGTGGAGCGAACTTTGAAAAAGGCCGTGAATACATCATAAGCGGTAATTACATAAAAAACCCAGATGGGTGTGTTATATATATCAACATCGCATTTTGTCTTTTAATATTTATTCAGTATAAAATTAAATTCAATTTTAAACAAAACCAGGCAATTCAAAAAACCCCAACAAAATACATCTTACTTCCGACGACATTCCATTGCGTAGTAAAATTGCATGTCCAATTGAATAGTTTTGGGGAATAACCAGTACTATTGTACTGATTTTAATTTATTTGTTTGTATTGTAAATTTCTTGTTAACGGGTGTCCTTAGAATTATAAGGAACTATCGTGTCTAAAGAAATATAACGTGGTGGCGATGTACATAATATTGTGCATCGTCTCATATCTACATTTAGGTTATACTGTGGTGCTATACACATTGATTATAACATAATTATGTGTGACAATTTTCATTGTTTATATGACTCTTTTCTTACTACTACGACATTTTTGTATAATGATATATAGTACACATTTTTTATGTATATGTGCTATCCCTCTTTAACGTATATCTAGTAAAATTGTAGATAGGCTTAAAAGCCAAAACTATCATACATCATACTACTTATTGTATAGTTAAGAATAAGTTTTAAAAAAGTTATTTACGCTGTGCTTTCTTTGTTATATTCGTTTTGTTCTGTAAGAATTGCTTTGTATTAGGACATTTTTACTTGTTTTAATTGCAGTTTAGGTAGAGGACATGACGTTTAGTGATAAAGGATACACATCATTGAATCAGATGTATATGATTTAGTTCTCTTTAACGTAGAATTAGTCAAATAGTTGGTAAACGAAAAAAGAAAACATGCATATAATTATTAACGTAAACAGTGTACTTAATTTTGAATCTAAGTTTAAATGATATGGTTGTAATAATATCAATAAGTTTCAAGAAAAATTGTACAAAATATCACTCTGATAATGACAAGAACGATGCAATGATAAAATGACTGTACAATGCAGTATGAGAAATGGAGTGTCCGTGACAATTATCACTTTCTATACTATAGGAAAGAAAAGCCTTAGAATTTTACCTTTTAAGCATACACACGCCATAACTGACTTCCATGTTCAAAGGCACATTCCACCCTGAAGAATTGAACCAAACTTTATCTGAGGGTGGTTTTGAACGATTCAAATTGTACATAAGCAATGAAAAGAAATTTGGTTTGTCTTAATCAGATTTTGGCTTAATTATTTTAGAAACGCAGATTGAAGTAAAATACGATATATATAATGAAATTGGCTCTACTATAAGTTTTTTGGCGAGACCTTGTTAATTAAAAATCAACCAACCTCCATTTATAAGAATATTTTTTATCACGTCTCCGTGGTTTTTTTTATGATTTGATTAACCAAACAAATAAATCGTTAATCAGTTTGAAGCAGAGACTTTCTCATTGGTTTTTGTTATGTCAATTATCGTTTTTAAGTAAATCATTATAGTCAACATCAGTCAATAAAAATACAAAAATCTTAATGACTTCAGGCACTATCTACAATAACAGATGGATCACAAGTACATGTGAATGGAATCTTGAAACATCTTTACTAACTCAATACCAGAGAAATGCACTGAAATTCGGATATTACAGCAAACATTGTTCCTGCGATGTAAGTCAGACAATATAAAATGTTGATTTTGCTAGTGTGCTTTTGAGGATAAAGCAAAGATTTAATACATATGATGTTTTTAATTCGACCGAAAACAAAAGAATATGGGAACATAATTTTTATTGTTTTCAGCACAGGTTCAGGACGTATTTTGCTTTTGAAAAAGAATGGTGTCATTTAATTGCATTTCTAAACTGTTATTCAATTATAAATAAATATATTTTCTTTCAGTAAGACTATAAATTTTATTTTTTCACAACAGATAGATATCTGCCTTGGTGGTCAGTGTTCTAAACCTTCCAATGATAAATGCATTGTTGGTCAAGAGGGGGACTACTCGTGTTTCTTTGAGAAAAATTCCTGTAGACGGGGAAGAAGAGGGTGCGCCTGGCATACTTCTGAATGCCTATGAAGTACATTTTTGTAAAACTGATTTAGTTCAAAATAAAAATAATGAACTTAAAAAAACCTTACTTCATTTAAAATAATATAGTTGTTGTCAAAATGCAGCTTTTAATTAATGAGATCAATTAAAAGTAGGTCAAACAAACATCAATTGTTCAAACTGTTAAAAACTGAATCATTTGCGATATCTTAATGTTTCAAAATATCATACATGTATTAGATAAAAAAAACTCAACGATGCATGCATTTTGTTACCTTATGTACCTCATTGTGACGCACTTATCGATGGACGGAGTTTGTATTTAGTGAGAGTCGGATCAAGGTTTTCGACAGGAAAATATATGTTTGTTCATTGATACGTTAATGTATAAATTTTGAATGAATAATGATTGGTAACTTATTGATTGGTTCCAGACAATGCAACATATCATCACGGGCAATAAGCCGCCAAACAAAGAGCATGCCCCAAGACATATGCATATACAACATTACAGCTACATATATAAACGTGTTGCTCAAATTCAAACAACATACAAGTTCAAAGTTAACATATGATTGAGCACATAACGAAGTACATTTTCAATATGTTGAGAGCATTGGTCCTGGGAGGTGCCAAGATCAAAGCTTGGTAATATTTACAAGCAGATTATCGATTTAATGCCAGTATGCCACATCTGTGTACGGAACACACCATCCGTACCGTCTGAGAATGTTGATGCCCTAAACAACACCTGAAATGGATAGAAAACAAACCCCGAAAAATCCATTTTTAGGTCAGTCGAGGGTTTAAAATGTTGCACCTTCTGGACAGGGAATTGCGCATAATTTAAAGAAAATCATTTTCAATATCGCAAAACGCAAATTTCAACCACACAGTTTATCAAATAACAATTTTATTAAAAAAAATGTTTATATTAAAAAAATATTTTTAGTGAAGTGAATCCTTAAAATAATGTTCAAAAGTATTTTTATCATTTCGCCGTTACTTCAAAATCGATGTTAACCGCGTCGCGGTTAACGATGACGTCAGTTGAGACTTTGACAAAATAAACGTCCTGCAATTTGTATTGCAGCGTCACTAATAAAAATTGAAATTATTTAATAAAAACCGCTATTAGATAACATTATTGTCAATACTCATTAACTAATTGTGTATATATCAAATCATTTTTCTTTTAAAATTCCTTTTTAAAAATCCTGTCAACCCGCAAAGCACGTCCGCCTAAAAGGCTTCATTGCAGTTTCACTCATTTATTTTTTTGACCCCCCAAAAATTGGAGAGAAAAAAAGAGAAAGATGTATATATTATCTTAGAGCATCTCTTGCACACAAATCATTTAAATTCCGATGAAAATAAGAAATGTATACTTATAAACCATTTATATTTTTATAAAATTTTATCGACAGCCATTGACATACAAGTTTTTCCATCGCTTTGACAAGCAGGACAATCATGTAAAATTGTCAATTAAACATAATCACTACAATTTTCTTTATTCTTTTTGCAATAATACAGTCATGAAACTATTATTATGGCTCTTCGATCGGCCAAATTAATTTTTTCAGGAAAGCAAGCTATACAGCTCTTGAGCAGTGCTATTATCGCAATATCGTATTAGAGAGAGAGAGCGAGAGAGAGAGAGAGAGAGAGAGAGAGAGAGAGAGATCACTTTTCAAAATCTGTGCCCTATTGAAAATGCATTTGTAAAAAAAAAGAATTTTTCTAATCCTCAACACATGTTAATCAAGCATCCCCAGGCTTTGTGATGCTTCGTTCAACAAATCCCACTCATAATACGTAATAAAGACCCAACATTCACACCAAGCTCATTTAACGAGTCGCTAAATAAAAGGAAGGCTTACAGACTGGAATAGAGTAATAACTACAATTATCGGGCTAACTGCGTAGGCGAATCTAAATTTTGGCATGAGGAAATGTTGCTTACTTTATTCGATTCAGACCTCCAGTTTAAAACGACACTGGTTGTGATAGTATTATAAACAAGATTCATAATCTAAATCATTTTTGAGAGACAAACACTGCTTGTTAATTTTAAACAGAAATATCTGAGATTGTTTGTAAGTAGAATAACTGCATATACAATTTTGACTGAACATGATCATGTTAAAATAAGGAGAGGACAAAAATAGGCAAAGCCTTCTGTCTGATCCTATTTCATTTTGAAATAAAATATTGTTTAAACTAAGAAGAGTTTTTGGTACTATAACTTTCTTGCTTATTATCTGAAAGTGATAATTTCAACGACACTGTTAAGTTGTATGATAACGTTATAAACTGTCTAACTGTCTTAGAAAGGAATATTTGATATTGTTATAAATCTAACGTTTCATCATACTTACCCATGTTTCATTATTTCGGTTATCAGTCGAGATCTTGGACTTAAGCTAGCTGCGCGAAAGAAAAAAGACTTCGGGACCCCGCAATGACGCCCCTACACATTAAGCTGAAGCCAAAAGTAAATAGCTTTCTTAAACTTCATGTAATTGAACATGCACCTTAAAGTTCAGATATTCATTTAACAATCTTTTGAATTAGAAATGACAGCACATTAATGACCCCCTCGCGCTAACATCCGTGCCAACGAAAGATACAAATATAAGTTGTAGAACTTGTTTATCAATCGTTGTAAAATTAAATAAACTTCAGCACTTTATTTTCTAAACAATCAATCTTTAAAAGTCTTACTATAACGGGTTTGAGATTTCACATTTTAACATTTATTTAAATTTGCTCTTTTTATTTCAATTTTATTTTTTTTTTACTTGAATTAATTGTTTGCCATTTAGAATAT
>WFKH01003881.1:61356415-61404214 GCA_016163765.1 Magallana hongkongensis
TGTGTGTGTGTGTGTGTGTGTGTGTGTGTGTGTGTGTGTGTGTGTGTAGTTAGTTAAACAGGATAAAAAACAAAACATAAAGATTAAATCTCGATGCCTGTATAAGCATTCTTAATGTAATACAAGGAAATATTTTACTTTTTAACAATTTTATCGTACACGTACTTTCAATTCGTCATAGTATGACAATTACAATTTAAGTACATGAGCATGAATTACTAATATTTAACTTTCTGAGTTTTTATGAAATATCAACAAAATAGTTATATTTCTGTGCAAAAATGTAGAAAGTAACGTCCTTTCCCATTGCTGAAAAAAATGTTTACTTTGTTTTGTATTTTAAATTTCAACAAAAATTAAAACAGAAGAAAAATAGTGTATTTTTGTTTTAAATTAATCTCTTAGACCTACATGTAACACTTGGTAAAACTGTCACTGTTTCTTATACCGTCGAGATGAACTCAAGGCCCCGCGATCACCGTGATGTTAAATTTGTGGCAGTGTACCGCGAAACTGATTTAAGCACCATCACAAGGTCGCGGGAAACATCAGGATCGGCTTAAGATGCACTGAAATTTGGTTTCTATAAGAACAGCAGATCATGCAACGTAAGTTTAAATGCTTGCTAGTAACACGATGTAAAATTGAAGATAATTAATCTTAACAATAAGATTATGTGCACGCACTTATTTTCCATAACACTTCAATTAATATTTATTCAATACCAAAACTTGTCCCGTCTTGTAAGATAAATAATTACATGTACGAAGAAACATGCAGCGACTTATATATATATATATATATATATATATATATATATATATATATATATATATATATATATATATATTGTGTATTTTCAAACACTTATGAATGCTTCATGTTTCTTAATAAAAACACAATGTTGCTTAGGATGTATTATTGATTTTCGTCTGTCAGTGTACCAAAATGTTATAAACAAGGTCGTGATAAAGAGCATTTATCATATTACAAGTAAGTATGACATAAAAGTAGCAAATGCATTTACCGATGCTGTACAGAAATGTTTTAAATTTGTTCTGTTTTTTTAAATAGATTGGAGTTCTGGGAAGAGTTAGACAATTTTTGTTTAAGAAATTCGAATAAGTTATGAAACTAGGTCAAGTTTCAATACTGGCTGTGATTATCGGCTGTAGTCACGTTACAGAGTCCACGTTTATATATCCTAGCAAGATAACAGAAGATGAAATTATTGCAACGTGTATTTTAGTGAAATAATATTATAATAACACAGCTATATTTATCTCCGAAATAACGTAATAAATTGTATTGCGCAAGGTCACAATCGCCGCATAAAACAACGTTGCATCATCAATTAGGCCATAAAAAAATCAATTCGTGTCATTTAAGGGGCTGTCGCAAAAGCTTTATAATACATGTATAAATCAAATCGTATGAGAGAAATAGAACATCTATAATTGTGTGATTTTGTATTAGCTTTATCGAAATCGTTGAAATGGTTATATTCGCGAATATATAAGGAAATATTGTTCATTTAAATCAGATTGAAAACAAAACATAAAAGATAAGTCGATGCCTGCATAAACATTCTTAATGTTATGCACCGAAATAATTTTTTTTTAACATTTGTATCGTACTTCTTATTCGTCATAAAAAAATTCCACAAATGATAATTTTTCAAGTACATGTACATGAATTACTTTCTGATGTTATGTTAAGAGTATAAACAAAATATTTATAATTCTCTAAAGATATGTTAAACCTATAAAAAAAATTAATAAATGTGTACTCTTTCTTGTATATCTTAAAAATATAATGAAAATTAAAACAGAAAACAAATAGGTTTTTTTTCCCATGATATCTCTTAATCGTACAAGAAAGACTTTGTAAATCTGTCCCGGTTTTTAACACCGAAGCAGTAAACTCGTGGCCTGCGACCGCTACTGCGAAACGGATAAATACGTTATGTATATCACAGGGTCGCGGGAAAAAGCAGGATCGGCTTGACCGAAAAGTATGTGGTAAATTTAAGAAAACTCCCTATTTTTTCAGAAATGAAATTCCGTGGCATTACCGTAGAAGCAAACTTTTAATTGAATGACTACTTACGTCAAATAATCCAATTAAACAGAATAATAATACTATTTAAATCTCTACCTTTACGAGAAATATTATCGACAAATACATTACAAATCCTCATGCACAGCAAAACTGTTCCATTGTACATACAATTGTTTTTTTGTTTTTTTTAAATGCTTATTTTTATTTATGACATGGACGCATCCGTCTTGTCAAATAGGTCAATAGTACGGCGGTTTTTTTAATTCATAATTTTGCACTCCTTAAATCGTCTAAAGAAAAACAATTAAACATTTTTTAAACTTCACAGGCTTTTTGGATATATTTTGACTCAAACGCAAAACATTCATGTGCATTGAACTTTTTTTAATGACAAAGTCTATACATGTATGGCTAAAATGATACAAGAAACATATGATGCAACAATTTAAATGAGATTTTAAAATATAAATTGATATCTATATTAATTTTGAAACTTCTAGATTAAACAAAAAATAAAATTAAGATCCTTAGACAATGTATAAAATGCTTTCGAAATATTGTTACTTTTTTAAATTTATGCAAATGAAAACAAAAAACAAATGATATATTTTCTCCTGTTAAATCAGTTGTTCACATTTTTTTTCTCAAAAGAAATAAACCTTTATCGTGTTTTTTAAATGCAAAACTATCCTAATACCATAAAATGGAGACAATTAAAGAAACTAAATTTCTCTCTTTGCGAATTATAATAAATGTTGAACCACGTCAAAAGGCTAATGTATGTGACTGACCTATGCCGAAGTATTTCGATTGCCTAACTAGTTTTTATAATCCAGTCTACAGAATGTATATAAAGTTAACTTATTCAGTTCTACAAAGAGCCATTCCCTACTTAAAGTCAGGATGAGGCTCCTCGTGATACCTTGTGTTGTTTTGACCGCGATGTACACTTATTCTGAAGCATGTTCCTGTCTACCTCAACATCCACAGGTGCAGTTCTGTAATGCAGACTTTGGTAAGTTTTGTTCAACTATAATTTAATGGTGGATTTTAATGGTTTTGTTTTTCAATGATTCTTGATTTATTTTTTATGTAATTTGAGCACATACATGTAGATGCAAAATGATATAGTAATACATTTGCCAATTATAATTCTAATAACGTATTGTGCTTTTAAATAATGAGCAATAGGCATGTAAAAAGTTAGTCGTAGTTTTGATACTGTTAAGTTTAGTCAAAGCCATAAAAGTTAATGAGAATGCAATACACTAAAAATTTGGAGAACGCTTTATCAAATATGTAGAACCAGAATATTTATCATATTTACTTTTTCAGAATCATAGTAAAATAAAAAATGGGTATTTATTTCATTTTTCAGTTGTTAGAGCAAAGATTTTAAAGAGAAAAGAAACTGGTCCCTCCCAAAGTGATGACGTTGTTTATACAGTAAAAATAATTGAAAATTACAAGGTAATGTATTTTTACCTAATATTTACATGTACCAGATCATTGTTGAGCACTGTGAAAAACTCTCAGTAAACCAAGCTGATATGTGAATCTAATTTTATACTGATGCAAACTTTGTTACCGTTTCGCTACTTAACTGTGGAAACTGTTTTGAAAGATATGGCGACATTTTAGGTGTTTGATCAGTTCTCTCAAATAATTTAATTTGAGAATTAACTTGTGAACGCATGTTATCAACCCTGTCTCATAGTTTTCTTTGAATAAACCAGTCAGCGACGGCTATGTAAATCGACAATGATTTTAACAATGAATAATAATTCAAAGTTTTTGTTTTAATACTTGAAGGGAGGTCGATATTACAGAGGACGTCGTGTGCAAAATATATTCACAGCCTCAAATGGCGGACTTTGTGGTGTGTCCTTCGAAAATGGCAGGGAGTACATCATAACCGGTAACTACATTTAAATACGAATTCGATACTCACCATATATTTTTCAGTATTGGTTTGGGCATGTTTCCATTCAAGCGTAAAAAAAAAATGAGTTGATCTAATTTTTCCCTTAATTATGATTGAATTTCCATAAAAAAAATTAAGAAAAACATGCGAGTTGAACGCCATATTAACAAAAGCTTGATTGAGTTTTAAAATAGTGTCATAAAGTGCAATTACGGCTCGAATCAGTGTCCTGCAGCAATACAAGGTGCTAATGTGTTTGAATTTAATCTTTTAGCTATAGCCGATCCATAAGCAAGTAGAATCAGAAAATATATCATTAGAATGTCACGAGCGTCTCTAATAATGTCAGGATAGTAACAAGTGTATAAAATTCATTCTTTGTATTTCTTATCAAAAAAAAGTTTGATATTAATTGCGTAAAATGGCAAGAAGAAATCTTCGCGGAATTTAAAACTTCGCCTTTATTCTTACAGATGTGAAGTATATGAAACTATGATCATAATATCAAAATATCGCGATTTCATATTTTTGCGTTTTGATGCAAAACGGCTGAATTGCGGAATTAAGAAACTCGCCTAAAATAAGAATTCTACAGTATGCATTTTTACTATTGATCATGTTCTTTTCTCTTTTTGTCAGCATGGACTGACTCTCAACATCTCATTTAGCACACCAATGAATAAATTTTATTAATTGCTTTTCAGGATCTATTCGAGAAAACAAATGGAGAGCAAGTTTATGTAGTTTTAACCCTCGAACATCTTCTCTTACTCAATACCAGAGAGATGCACTGAAATTTGGCTATTATAAAAACAGCTGTTCCTGTAAAGTATGTCTTAATACTTGTATATCATGAATGCTAGCTAAACAATTGTGAAAAAAATACATATAGTTGCCAAAAAACTTGCTTAGACTTCACGAATGAAGCTGACCAATAGCTTTCGACGCTCTTCCGATCTGTCGTTTGCTTTCTAGATCTTTTAATTTTTTTTATTGTTAAACCTAAAAAATATTGGTGCAATGTGATATTACCTGTACAAGAAATACATAATGGTTTTAATTTTCTCCGTAACAGGTAGAAATATGTTTCGGCAGTCAGTGCCCCGAGCCTTCCAGAGACAAGTGTGTCGTTAATCAAGGCGCCGATTTCTCGTGTTTCTTCCGAGAGAACTCCTGTGGGCGGACTAGATATGGCTGTGGCTGGCGTTCTCCTGCTTGTATATAACATCGAATATGAGCCATTTAAATTATTTGGATAAAAGAATAAAGTTAGCGCACATGACTGTGTGTGATGCTATAATGCATTATTTCGTTGTCACACCAACCGATAGGAACTTGATTTTAAATTTTTTTTAATATGATGATAATTTCCTATACTATAGTTATAACAAGGTTCGTCTCGGTCGCCATTTATAATTTCTTTCATCGGCTCATCTGCCACGATTATCTGTTTGTAATTCATACAATTTTAATATAGCTTTGAATATCTTTTTTCGCCGACCCTTACTACTTTTATGAGTATACTTGTGCACTATCCATTTAAATATTGATGATTTAACCGTTCCTTTTATTAAAAATCATACTCCGAATTCGGTGTACTGCCCCTAAACTCGCTAATCTTGAAAAAGCATTCATGTGTACCAAATCATTTAGAACGTAGTCTTGATAAAAATATTAAAGTGCAGAATTAACAACGAATATTCTTACATGACATTGTTTTCCAGAAAGGAACAAAACAAACTAGGGTTGATATATCAATACTATTTAATGAAGAGTAATTACGTTTGAAATGATTTTAAATGTCATTTTTTAAAAACTCTTTAAAATACATTTGCAACCGTTTACGTTTTATTACCATCGTTTATTAGCTGTACATCTCATTGTGCATGTGTTTTAAAATATTTATTATTTACTTTTAATATCAATATTTACTTTCAAAAGTTAACACTACTGATTTTATTTTTTTGTCCAACTAAAAAAACCAAAACATTAAAGTATTGATTCAAGTTAATAAAGTTAATTATGTACATTTCAGATATGAAAATCCATATGTATATATAAATTTAAACGTGGCTGTAAAATATATTGTTATTAGCGGAATTAGTTTTAAACGACGAAGTATACATTGAAAAATTAAAAAAAAAAAACCCTGTTAACGCTAACCCGCGATATCTAATATGTTTGTCTGCAAAGCTTGGTTGTTAGGACCGACGATTACAACCATGAAGAATAAAGCTCTCTCATTAAGTTAACCGAAAAGTAACTGTAAGATGACTGAGGGTAAAATCTCTTTTGTTAGTTTGTTCCTGGTGCAGGAGATTAGACAGGACTCTTACACTCTTGTCCGATAACTCTTAGCTTTCGGCTTAACGTTCCGAATGCAATTAATGCATCATTTTATTGCAGATGCATAGTAATTAAAGAATATAATTTTAGATTGTAAATGCGCTAATGTACAATCTAATATTTTTGTTCTTATTTTGTTTGGTTTGTTTGTTTGTTTGTTTTATTTTGTTTTCTTTATAATATGTTCTTAAAATTGTATAGCTTGATGTCTATAATAATATTACTTTCCAGGTCTTTTTCAGGTGCAAGTTATTTTAATTTTCCAGTCAGTATATTTATAAACACCATAACATAAAAAAAAATACACGAAAATGAACAAAATACAAAAACTGAAGTTTTTTCTTCTAATTACAAATTAAGAATTTGGTTAGGCATGTTACAAAACTGCGTTCTGTATAATGAAAAACTCATAAATTACAACAAGCATATAAATTAAAGACATTGTTGATTAGTGGTTCACAGGTTAATATAGCAACACAGTTTGTTAAACATTACAAAAATATGGTGGGGCTCTTGAAGTTTGTTTTGTGTTTAATTCATCTTATATGAAAAAAATAAATAAGAAAGGTATAATCCACGTTAATCTTTAAAAATATATAGGAAAAACTTAACCAATTCCAAAAATTACTCTGAATTGATCAAATTTCCTACATTAGGTAAATACGTTAACTTATGTATTTATGTAGAAAGTATTTAGACAATACATCTTGTTTTGGCATTTGGTTTTCCCAATTCGATGTATGGTATGTGTTTATAAACTCTATTAGCTCGAGTTTTTCTTAAACACAGCTATAATGAAATTATCCGCGCTTTTATTTCTTTTGTCGGCCTTGATTTTTAGCTTTTCTGAAGCGTGTAAATGCTTGTAACCACACCCTCAAGTGCAATACTGTAAATCAGGTTTCGGTAGGTGTCTTTAACCACATGTACGCATGTAATCATTGTAGCTATTTTGTAGTTAAATGTTATCATTCAGGCATAAGGTGCATTTTGATACAAGATACAACATAAGATACAAGAAACATAATTGAAACGGCGAAACCGTTTCTGTTCACATCGAGGATATCTTCCATTTAAATTTAAGATTTTTAATATTTTAATATGCAAATAAATATAAATTGTTATAGTCTTATAATAATAACCTGAGTTATTTATGACATATGTTGTCCAAATATAGCATGTATCATCAAATATAAGCTAATCTAAAATTACTCTTAAATCCATTTCATTTTGAACAATTAGAATCAACATGGTTTTTTTCTCTCGCTCCAATAGGTAGAAAGAATGTGTTGCAGTTCCTATGATAATTTTCCCTAAAGGAGTTGCAGATAAAATGGAAAATTTTAAGTTACAAAATTTGAGGTAATTCTTTTTTTTTTGCTTGCAACGTTGTATATAAAGCAGTGTAGAATTTTATCTGGAAAGTTTATATAACATTTTTTATAAGAACATTATATAAAATTGAAAATGATTACACAGACAAAAGTGGCAGATATCACGCTTTATGAAAGGGGAATCCTCATGGTTGTGAAAAATTGCCTCCTTGAAACAAAATTAATTTATTTTAACGTTTAGAGTAAGACAATTTCTTGAAAACTGCCATTTCCGATTTTTGTTTCATAAAGGCATATTTTTTAAAAATCCAGCTTTTGGGTAAAATCCTTAATACCTTTGAAATCTAAGAACGCTGTGTTAAATTTCCCCGCTGAAAGTCATGTCTAGATTAGTCGAGTGGTAACGCAGTTAAAATAGAAAGTAACCGTGTCCGACTTTTTTGATTGGGTTCGAATCCCGAAACAGTTGAAATTTTTTTTTATACATATTTCTTTTAATCGCATGAAAAGGTAATGCATATAGAAAATTTAAGAATGTTAGAATAAAGTTATTTAAACGCTTGTTAATGTAATATTTTGCATGCTTCCTTAATTTTTTTTCTTAAAAATCACTTACTGTGTAAAGTCCCCGTTATAAACTTGAATTATAAATATTTTCTTCTTAACAAAAGGATTTTAAAACAATGTACGCATCAATGTATAAAGTTGATTTTTCCCTTTTTTATGAAATAACCTGGTATGCCGATTTCAAAAATACATGTACAGGTTGTTAAAAGGAAAAAAAAAAAAAGAATCATTAAAAAAGTATGAATCGGTAATGAAGCAATAGGTTAATGAAAATATGTACGGATAAATTTGTTCCACCTTTTTATCTGGACTAGGCGTTTATCTAAATACTATAGAAGCATGCAATGATTATAATTACAACTCTGACGGTTTTGAAGAGCCAGAATCAGATTTATTCATGTAGCTCCAAAGAATGATACCTTGAACACGCTGGACAGTTGAAATCAATTGACATATGTTAACATCAAAATACAGAATATATGGTCATCTTCCTAACTGCATTTGGTGGTTGCCGTGTTCGATAGAAATGCGCGTAAAATGTTTGTGTATCACTGTATTTTGCCTACATGTACATACAGAACATACCCGCTATGTAAATATAGTCGTCTACGTAATATGTCTATATTTAGATATGACTTCTTCAAGCGATACGGATATTTAAAGATCCTTTTCACGTTAGGGAATATCCCCGCTGTTTTGCAACACTTTCTTTGTTTCCCTGGTAAATGAGTTCAACCTTCAAATAAGAAGTACGTCGTCGATCAAACAGCAGACAAATTATGTTTCTATAAGGAAGAGTCCTGTAAAATAAAAAAATATGGATGTGCCTGGCATTCCCTTGCATGCATGTAGTGTGTAGTTCTTTAAAGAATAGTTTTTGTTGAAATAAAATACAGCAATCTTTTGTAGTTTAACGAAGTTTTTTCCGTCATAATTGAAAATAAATAACATGTCAATAGTGGACTTTTTTCTGAAGTGCATGAGCTTACAAATTCGATGCAATGGCAGGGTGCACTTAGACATCATCTTCTTAAGACGTCCTTAAATTAATACATTGCAAAGATTTGATGGCTTGAAATATTTTTTATGAAACAAACTTTGCATTTTTTTTAAATTTTCTATTAACATATAGACCGTAGTTAATGCTACTATATATATTTTTTATCATAATCGACATCGTTTTTGTATATAGGGATACTTTTGTTTGAGAATTTAACATTTGACAAGATGCACAAGTTAGAAAAATTACATTACTGTTTTTATCTCTTCATAATGTAGAAAATACATATAGTGCATATGATTTTTTTTTCACCACACTGTATCTATCAAAGATAGCATTATTGGCAATAGTTACGAACTCAATAAAAATAATAACATTTAAATAGTCAATGGGAAATTTTTTCTTTTTATCACGACTAAATGAGATAATTTTAATGAAATATCAGTAACCGTGCGATAAAAAAGGTCTATTTATAACCAGGTCTGTATTTCATATATGTACACAATCAAACTTTTACTAATAATAGCTGTTAACAAGTCCGTAAGTTTCGAGAAGGAGTCAGTAAACTGTAAACCAACTTTTATTCGCGGCGACTTTATTACGCGATTAACTGCCAATAAACCGGTTCGCGACGACTAATGTTCGCGACCAAGCCTTATTCATATCAGTGTTGTTATAACAAACATACAACAATGACTGGTTCACGGCGAGAAATATTCGCGACGACGAGGTTCTCGCTAACCTCGTGAAAATTTCTCGCACGCGAATAAAGGTTGGTTTACAGTATTTGATTTATAACTACTCTATACTAGTTTAAAATGCAAATATTTGTATCCGTATATTGATAAGATTTCAATCGTATAAAAATGCTTTCAGTTTTTGCTTATCATATTTGATTTATTAATATTTTACTTACTGTTGACTAGTTTAAAAAAATATTTATAAAACCGTCACAAGAATGAGCGAACAACGGGAAATAGGAACATATACATGTATTCCTACACTGGGCAATTAAAGTAATAGCCCAGAAAAAAATCTTAATTGGCAACAAGTGTCTGCTGTTTTTAGGAATTAAAAAAAACGAGCTAAGGGCGTTTACTCTGTATGTGTTGCTCATTATAATTTTTTTTTATTTTGAATAAACGATGGTAATTTATATCGTAAATGTCACTTAAGATATTGATAAAACACACATAATTGGAAATATATATGCACAACGTAGTCAGACATAATTGGAAATGAATATACACAACGTAGTCACATATTGCACTTACGGCGTATTTATAATACCCCGCTGAGAAATTTTAAGGTAATTATTGAACGGAATTTCCATTGCGATCAGATATTGCCGGCGAATGATTTGAAACTTATGTGTTAAAAATATACTGCTTCTTATGATTATCTATAATGAATTATGTCGACCTCTACTGGGTGTTAAATAAATTCAAACGTGAACGGGGGGGGGGGGGATAATTAATTTTCCAATGACTGCCAAAAAACCTGTCATATGAAGAACTTTTTTATATTGATGTACATGTATGTTAGATTTTAAATATTTATTTCAATTAAATTGTTTTTGAGTAGTCATATATTAGTGTCTCTCAGTATCACATGCAACTAAACACAGCTTGCTTAAAAATCGAATACATCAGTCATGGGAATTCAATCCCTTTTTATTATTATTTTCACAGTCGACTTGCTTGCATCTGATAGCTAAAGATCGTGTAATTTTCAAAAGTGCTACTGTGAATATGTAAATTTTGGGCGCATTACAAAAAAATGGCATCATAAGACGAATTTTTATTGAAACATGAAATTATAAGAATGATTTTTATTTTTTTTTATCAATTAGGATTAAGTTTATATTGGATTTTAAAAATCTCACGTTTTACACAGTTAACTGTCATTTCTGAACACACACACACTAATTTTACGATTTATCTTTATATACAGTTGGGATGAGACAAGAGTTCCCCCTTAAGTTGCAATTTTTTTAATTGTAAATTTATGAGACTAAACTTTGATCTTGACTTTTTTCCTTATTTGCAATCATAACTTCCATGTCCGCTCAACAACGTGAATATACACTTCTTCAACTCAAGGAAACATTTATTTCAATGTAATTGAAAGTACACACATTATTTTAAAACTTACAAAATTCAACTAAGAATAATAAAAAAAACATACACTTTCATTGTATCGTACGAATTTCACATCACGTGAGCTATCATTTTAATTTTTTTTTTAGGAATTTACACTTCTTTAAAAAAAAATATTATCGTTTTTGACGTGCAAACCCAATAAAAAGTTTGAAAATTGATAAAAAATAAACACAAAATTAATTCTTTTTGGAAAAATTAACTTGATAAGTTAGTTTCAATGACGTATTCAATATATAATCATTATTTATACTAACTACTTAAAAATTGATATAAAATATTTTAAATCAAAATATAAATTGAAATTAAAAACAAGCAGGCGAATGCCAAGCACATCCAAATGTTTCTTGTCGACATGAGTTTTCCCGTGATAAACATGTGAAGTCGGCAAATTGGTCAACAACACAGCGTCTAGGTGTTGGCTGAGGACATTGGCCTTCAAAGCAGACTTTCACCTATTGTGAAAAAAGAGGACATTTCGGTTATTTCTCATTTTGTCGCACGATACTTAAAGCTGAAGAAATGGTTTTCCAGAATTAATCTGTTGCATATATCATAGAATCATTTATAGAGGACAAAGATCTAGCAAATAAGCAAAATTATTTCTGGTTTCTAGCTTTTTGTTTTAAAAAATCTTTATAAAGTTTTAAGATTATCGGAAAAAGAAAATTCACGTTTTGATCAATTCAAGATTATTCATATCTAAAAAAAAAAAATAGCTTAATGGTCAACATTTTTATTCAATAAATTAATTACATTTACCACACCTATGTATTTCTAATAGATATAACAAATTAAATATAAAAAAAAAATCAATTGTCAGATATTTTTTGATTATGTACTTTCATGCATTCATTTTGCTTAATAATAAAAATATATATTAAACAAGAACGAATGGATTAGAATTATTAAACAATTATATATTTTTTTCGGACAACGAGACATTTTAATTTAAATCCCTTTGGTATTTAACATTTTTATTGCATATGCAATTTATTGTAAGACTTACATCACAAGAACAGCTGTTCTTATAATATCCAAACTTTAGTGCATCTCTCTGATATGAAGTAAGAGAAGATGTTTGAAGATTCCAGCTACACAAATTTGTTGTCCATTTGTTGTTTCGAATAGATCCTAAAAAAGGAATACATTAATCGTTTGAGACATAACACAATTGAATAATAAAATAAAAGGTAATCAATGTAAAATTATAAAATATGTTTTTTAAAAATTAAAATTCTAATGATTTCTAATTCACGGCGGCATATTCGTATCTTCCATATCGTTCTATTCTCTACGTGAGCAAAATTAAATTGGAAGATTTCTTTGTTAAAAATGATAGAAAGTAATGTAAAATAAAAACGTTAGGTAATATGTAAGCATTTATGAAGTCAATTTCGTCGTTAGTTTTACAACTGAACGTTATTATTGCAAGAACTTCATTGAACATAAACATGAACATGACCATCATTTACAAAATCTACCTGTAATGACATATTCACTGCCAATACTGAAATATGAACCACAAAGTCCATCGTTGAAAGCTGTGAATATCTTAATTTCGCGTCCTCTCTGATAACTACGCATCTACAAATATTGATATTAAACCAATTATACTATTTATTTAGAATTACAGTAATACGATAGAAACTATCCCAAATGATATTTTTTTAAGGTTCCAGAACAACAAAATTTACCTTGTAATCTTCAATCATTTTAACAGTATAAATAACATCATCAAGCTGTGTGTTACCAGTTTGTTTTCGCTCTAAAATCTTGGCTCTAATAACTGAAATTAACACAAAAATACAGTGTTCATCATTAAAATTAAACAAAAATTAAAGTGGTCCACATCAAAAAATATAATTAAAAGCCATTAAATCAAAAGAAACCTACCGAAATCAGCATTACAGAATTGCACCTGAGGATGTCGAGGTAAACATGAACATGCTTCAGAATAGGTATACCGAAAGGCAAACACAACACAAATAATCAATAGTGTTCTCATTATGCCTTTGTTAAAGGATCTCAGTGTTTCTATAAGGTTTTATGCAGTTTATATACTGGATTTTACAACAAAATGACAAAAAGAGTATTTACCAGATAAAAGGTTAAATACATGCATAGCGTAATGACGTAGATGGAAAATTCAAAATAATTACCGTAAGTGATGCAATTTTTCTTCTAAATTGTTTATGAGATAATTGAAATGCGGAATTTGATTCAATTAAAGTTAGAATAGTACTTCTCAAACGAAATCTGAAAAGAGACATCCAAATTGAATGGATTTCCAAATAAATTTATGATGTTTCAAACATAATTTTGTTTCGGTTTTTGAGTAAGTGCGACACATAATTTATATGACGCATGGCTTTATGTATCATATTTTGTCTTATTTTGTCAAGTTGGTTTTTAATTTAAAAAATCATAGGATAATATTTTGCTTAAAAAAAATCGAGGTTTAAAGACAATTTAAGAATTTGATGTCATTCATTCTCAATTAATCTTTTGTACATTAATTTTGCACGTTATTTGATGAAATTCACATTCTATTTTTTTTCATTGACAGTGATTTTTATAGAAAAGAGTTAAAAACAGCAAAGGTTAAATTTAATTATTAATAAGTGTTATTACAGCAATGGGTCACCAAGCAGAACAGACTAATGAAGCACAACAATGTAAAGAGCATAAGCATAACCCACAAGATAAAGGCATCTATGTCATATTTATAAAGATGGTATTGTTTATAAGACTCGGTTTATTGACGAGCGCGTTTGTTTAAAAAGATGTTGGAATTGTTACAAACAAATTCAGCAAACAAATCATTTTCCTCTTTCCTCTTTCATATTTGCATTCCTCAATACTAAGTAAGAATCGACCAACTGCACTGCACTATAGCTTACATATTACCTTCAGTTTTCAAAAAGTTTATTCATAAATTAATACTTTGTGGAAATCTTGCGTAATAATCGGAAATGCATTTGCAATTTATATACCGTAAGTTTCTTCTACGTAGGTAAAGGCGTTGTGTCTTGTTTGTAAATTAATCTGTTTTGACAAATGAATTGCTGTCTAAATAATGCGTCTCTTGTATGTAAAATCGTATTTAACTATGACAAAACGGGAAGTTCACTTTGAAATTATTATCAATAGTCATACAATTAACAGTTGCTATAAACTAAAGTTAAAGTTACGAAAAGGGAAACACTCGGTATGAAACATTACTAAATTAGTTACTTATTAGGGGAATAAACTTTTTCAAAACTGTTTATGATTATTTTCAGTGATGTTTGGTATCTAGACATTAAAAATTCATGGCTTTGTTTCACAGACCGGTCACTCTTTCCTTTTTTATAGTGCAGTTAAGATTTATAATATGTTTAAGCTTCACATCTAAAACCAACGAAAAAAAAATTAAATTATTCCTTGTAGCAGGAAGTTTCGTCTATTGTTTGTATAGTGATGAATCTCTGTGAGACATTTTGTAGACAGAATTGACCTACATTTGAGTTCACCCTAAGCTGTCTTTTTGGAAATTAATGACATTTTTAACCATGCACTTAACACAAACTAGCATAGTACAGTTATTTGGTTTCTGAAAACCTATGAAAATTTAGGTTTCTGAAAACCTGTGAAAATTTAGCCTAACTTGGGACTTCAGAGATTTTATTTAATGAATTGTTTTAGCACTCCTCAATAAACTTAAAAACCATGAGAAAGAAATCTAATATATATATATATATATATATATATATATATATATAAAGCATAGGAAAATTCACTTTGTTGGAGCTCCACCTCCGCCCCGACCGAGGCTTGAACTCACGACCTTTGGAACCCATTCTCCTAGCAGTGAGCGGCCACCGCGCTAACCACTCGGCCATCTAGGCAAGACAAAAATCTTGCTTTCGATGACGAACGGAACCTAGCGCGCTGGCCGCGCACTACACAGTCGTTTGAGATACAGGTGGAATACAGTTAAACGGACAATCTGAGAGGATCGGAACGATACACATTGCATAGATATATACATATATAATAAGCACAAACAATATATGTATGTATGTATTTATGTATGTATGTATATATTCTACGGCCAACGCGGATCCCGTATTTTCCCGCGATCCCGTGATGGTGTTTTAATCCTTTCCGCGATACACCGTCGCGGTATTGTCATCGCGGTGATCGCGGGGCCACGAGTTTACCGCGATGATGTACAGTCTGACTCTTGTTTACATGTAATTCATTAACTTCTTCTCTCTCTCTCTCTCTCTCTCTCTCTCTCTCTCTCTCTCTCTAATTAAGGTTTTATGCAATGTACATATACTTTATTGTTCATTAAACGAATATTTTAAACGTATTTAAGAAACATGACTAAGCGTAAGAAATGTTTTAAAGCTAAGAATTAATTATGAAAAGATTGTAAATGAAACGCCAATTATTATTCCCTTTTCCAAAGGATAGATAAGATATTTTGATGAAATGTTTAATTATTTAACTTAATTGATAACCGATCATTGCCAACGATGATTGTGCCAAGAAAAAATATTTAACGCTATCGGAGGTACATGTATACAAAATTCTAAATTAGCAAAATTACACGTTCTTTTTATTTTCCACGCTTTTTAAAAATAAATTGTAACAATCAACTCCATTTATAAAATGAAAAAATATGAATTAATATTTATTAATTCCCTAAAATGAATAAATATTTATTAATTCCCTCAATCATATTTCCCGTGCGAGGAGAAATTAGGGGAGGTAACAAGAACAGTTTTCACCTGAGACTGGTTTCACAAAACTGCGACGGTGTGGACAAGGTGAGAAGCTGTACCGCGAGGATGCGCGGTTTTACCTGAGTTACCTGTGCTAAACCGCGATCAATTTCACACCACGAGGACTCGCGGTAAATACCGCGTTGACCGTAGTGTATATACCAAAATCTTAGTTACAGAATTCTACTTGAGGGTGATGGAATAAACATAAACACGCTTCAGAATAAATATAGAAGGTAGCAAAAACAACATCAAAAAAAGATCACACACGTTCTCATATCTGCCTTTTGCTGGAAATAAACGGTTTGTTTTTTTCTGAACTTCTTAATGTTATAAACGCTGTGTAGAACTAAATATTGAAAATAGATGGCAAATAGAGTTCGTGAGTTGTAGTTATGATAAATAGCATACAGACCTACATGTATTTGATGAATCGTATTTGCAAATGCATTTGGATTATTCATTTTATTTTAAAAGATTTATTTCAATTTAAAAAAGTATACTACTGTCTGACATAATCATAAGAATCAGTAATAACTTAAGTATTAAACAGCAGATATAAAAGGTTTTTTTTTAATCTCGCTATCAATTTAATTTTGAATAACCATTTAAAACCAAAATCTGAAAGAGATTTCAGAAAACTAATATGTTAGTTAAAGTATTCTTCACTACAGATTCTGTAAACGCAAGAAAAATAAAATTCAGATCAAATAAAAAAGCAATACACAAAAAAAGCATGCTTGATAAGGTAAGGATCTGAAATTATAAGATACATCAATGGCAAAAAAGCATGATGGAAATGTACGATGGCCAATCAAAAAATACGAAGACTTTTGCCATTGCTTTTTTACTTAACGTCATATTATCACCAAATTTGGTAGACATAATATAGCAATAACTTCAGTCCAATTGAATTCAAAATATCAAAAATATATTTCTGTATATAGTTTTTTTTTACTATAAAACTGCAAAAAAGGTCAAGATAGACGGCCAGATTTTATGTTATGTAAACAATAAACCACATAATGTCATAAGTAATGTTTCTATATATGGGTCTAAAACAAACAAAAAATATTGAAACCTAAAATTGAGTATTGTCATGATATTATATGTACCATATTATGACGGAATATATTGTGGAACAGAACTCAGTTGTGTAAGGAAATATTTTTCTTATGGTCGAAAACAAGGACAGTTCTAACAGCATTTGTGTCATTAGGTGAACATGTCCATTTATCATAATTTTAGCGACTATTCTTGGGACGTTTTGGGACTCCATGATCTCACACATTGTTGAACTAAATTACTGATACGACGGACATAGATTATAAAAAAGCAGGAAAAGTTTCATCTTTCTTTTTGCTTCGCTGTTTAAACAATAACTTTATCTTAAATGTGTGTTGTTACCTGTATCAAAAATCAAAGCCTTTTATGAGAATATTAACTGTAAGTGATTTAGCTGCATTTATTAAATTTTCTAAACTTTTGTTAAATAAATGATAAGTAAAACTAGATAAATTTTAAAACATGAATGTTTTGTAAGGTTAAAGAAGAAATTGGTGAAAATATTTCTAGTTTAGTTATATAATATTTATATATGCACGTATGAAATGTATATACTACATGCCTGTATAAAGAAAGTTTTTCAAGTTTGTGTCAAACAGTACATTAAATATTAATTGTCTAGTTGAATGTAGCGCTGATTGAAGATGTATATGATAAAATAAAGATGCGCGCATGAAAGTTAAAAATCTATAACAAAATGTATTATTTACAATGTCCAATTACTTATTGTACAATAATTTTCTTTGCGTTTATTTAGTTCCTATATTTTATTTAACGAACTATGAATATTTTCATCATGTGCATTAATTTTTAAAGTGCGGAGGTACTTCATAAAAATTAAACAGTCAATATCATCGAAGTGAAAGAGTTTTAATTTGGGGGGGGGGGGGGGTGGGTTGTTTTGGGTTTTTTGTTTGTTTGTTTGTTTTTGTTTTTTTTTTTTTTTTGGGGGGGGGGGGTTGGTTTGTTGTTTTATGGGGGTTTTGAATTTGATAATATTGTATCTGTAATCAAATATAACGAACTTATTTTTTAGTTGGTTCCTTAAAATTTCAGTATTATATGGGGTTGTGCTGTTCTTCTACATTTTATAGTAGCATTGATGTGTCATCTAACTCGGTGTCAAATATTGTGTACGGAAATATTTTTCTCATGGTCAAAAACGAGGACAATTCTAGCAGTACTGCATTTGTGTCATCAGGTAAACATTTGCATTATACCTAATTTTGACTGTTTTTTAAAAGACGACTTCTGATTCCAAAATATCCTACCTGCTGAACTATATTACTTATACTGCGTACAAATATTAACAAACAGCAGTCAGGGATTTTTTGTTGCTTCGCATTTATTCCCAATGTGTTTTGTTCTCTAAAATCATAGCTTCATTTTTTTTTTGAACTGCTAAGCACAACGCTTTGATCAGTAATATGTGTTAATACCAAAAGCTCGTAAATTAGTTGCATTTATCAAATATTGTAAACATATTACTTATCAAATAAATGATAATTATAACTAGATTCATATTAAAACATGGATTATTTTAGGCAAAAAAAAAGGAGAGATGAAAATGAAAAGTTTAATTTTTCCTGTTTGTTTATATCAGTAAATATTCCTTTTGACCCTTTTAAATAACCTAATTCTGACTATTTTTTTCTTTAAAAAGATGACAGAGTAAAATTTATACAATGATATTTTAATGAAGGTAATTATAGTGCAACCAAATATATGACAAACAAAGTAAAGCACATTTTAAATTGCGATTCTTTTTCAACTTTATTCCCTACACATTTTAAACACTTCACATCTCTTAAGCCACGAATCAAACACACTGGAATACCAACTTCTGTCAATTCTCGATTTTACGAGTTGAATGTTTTGTTTCATCAGAATCTTCAAGTTTTACACCTTTTAACTGCGATTTTGATGAAATGAAATATGGCGAAGTCCATAACAGCAAAATTTGAACTGTATGGCGGATGATCAAGAAAATAAAATCCTAGTTCTAGATATGTAGAAGCTGCCGTATGTTTAGGGGGATTGTCCTGGTGCAGAATTACACTGCCTAGATCTTTAGTGTGTCGTGAACAAAAGAGCCGTCAGATTTTGCAATTAAGAAATTGTAGTAATTTTAAAGAACTTTCTTAAATATATTGTTTAATAAAGAAATAAAGAATACGTCAAAAAAAAAAAATGAAAGAAAACCCGAAAGAAGAAATAAAACAACAGTTGATAAAACTTCTTTAATCAATAAACAACTGCGGATAAAACTTCTTTAATTATATATATATATATATATATATATATATATAATCAAAATCCAAGTAATATACAAATATCTGAGATATGTAAAATTAATCTGCAGAACAACAACTTCCTTTCTTGAAAACTGCAGGAGGAGTTATTCCTACAATAAAGATTCCCTATTAACCATATTATGCGAAAAAATGACTAAGTTAAACAGCTTGTATTTTTTTAAATCAATTATCAAAAATCAAAATCTAAGTACAGCTGTAATATGCATATCTCTAAAATATGAACAATTGATCTGGAAAACAACAATTTTCTTTCTTGAAAACTGTAGGACGAGTTATCCGTACAAAAGGGGTTACCCTTATGTCATAAAAATTCGTGAAAATTGATTCTACTAGAACTTTATAAGAAGCACCTCCCTATAACAATAAAAGGATATGAAGCCACCACTCTCCCTATACCATAATCATTCACGAAAATGAAGTAGCAACTTTCCGCGTATACTGTAATTCCTAATTATAATTAAACAAGAGGAATTGATATCCGTGTAAAATTGCGAGAAGCAGCCCTCGCGGATTTTAAAAATCTCGCTTTTATTTTTCTAACAGATGACTAAACTAAATGAAACTATATTAAAAACTTGTCGTTTGCAATGTTATATTCTCGTGATTTGATTGGAACGCGAAATTAAGTACTCGCATAAAATAAGGAATCTACAGTAAGTAGAGTAAAATCAAGTCACACATCAACTCCGACAAAACAAACATATAGCAAATAAACATCATCGAAATCAAACCAAATAATTCACATACATCCCTTTAATATATCCCTTTAATATATTACAAACTTGGATGATTTATTTGACTTGTTGAACCTAGAAATGAACTGACCGACCAAGGTGTGTCATTTAGTGTCATTTACAGCCAATATCGAGATACTTATTGTATACAAATTTATTGCATTTTCTATCTACTATTTCCTAATGTAAGAAAAATAGTAACAAAACTAAACAAAATTCTTACTACCTGTTCCACAAAAGGTGTTTCTTAAACAGTTATAAACATGATTTCATAGGTCAATTTAGATGTTGAATCTCGAATTTTTAATTTTGAATCTCGTATTTCGAACCTCGTATTTCAAATCTCGAATTTCGAGTGAGCTTTTTGGGGCTTTCGTTGGAATAGGACCTAGTACGCGCATATACACAAGTTTTCACGGTTGTATACTTATGTGCAAGTTGAAAGATCTTAATGTATTATGTCTTGGTCGTAACGTGTCCTGTCTACAACCGTACATCTCGAAACACATTGAATGTATTTACATCACCTGGGACTGAACTTTTGTATATGGAAGCTGCTTGTTTAGATACTCTTTGAATATATCTTACATTGACGCATATAAATAAGCGATCATCAAAGGTCAACAGACGTAGGGGTTTCTAGACTACATTTCAACTTTTTTTATAAAAAGGGAAGTCACAATTATGGATGCAAACGGTAGAGAGTAAAATTTTTTCCGCATGTCAAAGGTTACGATCGAGTTTTCTTTGTTTACAGAAAATAAATGTTTACATTAGATACAAGTTTTGAGCAACCATTTTATTCAATAGCTAAAATGTAGTAAAGATGTCTACCGAAAGAAGTGGAGGGAAAAGAACCGAAAATTTGATGAGAGAATGACAAAAATAAAGGACATTTTTTTTTTGGTTGCATTTTTTAAATCTTGTCTATAAGACGCCATGTCATTAATGTGTATCTTCTGTGTATTATTTTATTCTGTGTGATACATACTGTACTTTAAGTAAAAGAAAGAAATGGTAGAGGGTGCTTTATTATAAAAGATTTGTATACAAAATTAAAATGGATTAATTAAACGTGACTCTTATTGCTAAAATATTTTATCTAAGTATGATACTTCTCTTTTATTTATTCACCCAAATTTGTGAGAGCCTTGACTCTTCTTGTTTGTCGTTTTTGCGACAATCCTCACATGCTGACGTTTTTCGGCAGCGTTTGATACACACTAGACTGGTGCCAGCTTCTGGTAACATAGCTTAAGGTTAACACAGGTCATTAATGAGAACTTCAACATACTATGCAAACAAATTGCTAATGATAAGTTCGTGGGACTTCGTTATGATATAAGGCTTAATCTTGAATAATGTCTCTTTTGAACGGATTCATTTGTATTTCAGAAAAAGGATCATCAAATATTGAACAGCCATCATTTGATTTCCTTATCATTTTTTTTTAAACATAGCAATCAAACCAGAATAGCTCCATGCATTCCTTTAATTTTTTGCAAACCTCAGACGATTTATTTATATAAGAAAAGAGACATGAACCGAACAAGACTTTGATTGCAAAAGCACTTTATTTCACTTGTGTGAAGTGCTTCATTTTCAATTTTTTTATTCAATTTTTAGACTGTAAAGAGCTTTGCCTCTACCCGTTCGTGATTTTTAGCGACAATCCTTACATGCTGACATTTTTCTAGCAGCCATGAGTAGACAAGAATAGTACCAGCTCCTGAAGCGAAACATGGTCTAAGGTTTACATTAGTTATTCAAAGGAGCCGCGACATGTTACATAAATAACTCGCTAGGATAGGTTTGTGGGAATTCCGTTTATAATACGAGGGTTAATGTGAAAATAATGTCATTTCTTAAGGTCAAGATCTAGTATATAAAAGATGCCTACATATTTATGAAATTCAGGATATAAACTCTTTCAATGATGCTTCACAACAATAGCTTTGTTTGATAGATTATACCGGGGCTTAAATTTCTGGTAAACACAACGAAAAATCATGTTCAATTTCTATGTTATATGAAGAAAATAAGTACCAAATCTCGGAGCTTTGTCCATTTTTGACCAATGAATTATATCTAGAATGCCTACAGTTTCTCCAAAAACGACATTAAACAAGCTCTTGACCTCCTCTTTAAAATGATGTCAAATTTAGTTTAGATATTGGGATTACTTTCAACGTGATTTGATAAAGAATGTGAAAGAACAGTTTCATTTTCTACTTTATTCCTTTAAAGCCGCAAAGTACGGGGAAAAAAATCATCAAATCAATTATGACGTCATCAAGACACTCTGGAATTATTGTTTAGGTCTTGACCTTAAAAGAATTGTTTTATAGAAAGTGGATTATTAAGTATGTGAAGTATTGCACAAAATCATTCATTTTCATTAAACTTGTTTTAGAAAACGTGTTGAATCATTCAAATGATGTTCATGTCAAATGCCCGTGTCTTAAGATGGCTCGATGGCCGTGGCAATTTTTAGACTGCATTGATCTCTTTAAGAAGAAGAGCTCTATATAAAAATATAGGAAAATGCCTAAATTTGAAATTTAAAACAGATGGATTTATTTCTTCACTAAAAAAATAGTTAATAGCACTGCAAAACAAATCATGTATCAAAATTTTAGGTAGATCCGATGGATAAAGTGTTGAACATCCAGCTTCTTTAAATCAATCAAGCATGCTGTACTTAATAGAAATATCATTTATAAAAGATTAACAAAGTATTCACATATACCGCTACAATATTTGGCGAACCTTAAACTATTTATTTGTGTACAAACGAAAAACAAACTGACCGTATAATGTCATTTTGTGCCATTCAAAGCCTGTATTAAGATTAATTTTACGTAGTCAATTGATTTTTTTCATAATGTAAGAAAATATTTAACAAAGCTGAACAAATAGCAAAACAACTGTTACACATTTAGTGTCTTTTTACAACTAAAGGACCTGGTAAACTCATATACACACGTTCACGGTGTTGTATAGTAAGGTACAAGTGGAAATACGTCTTGGTCGTAACTTGTCGTGCCTACTACCACAAATCTCAAAACACATCGAATGTATTTACTTCACCGGATATTTAACTTTTGTACCAAATGGAATCGCTTGCTTCATGGTCAGGAGGATGCTTCTTAAGGTCTCTTCTAAAAATATCTTACAACGACGCCTACAAATAAGTTTGTATCAAGGGTTAACAGACATAGGGTTTTCCAGACCACATTTCAATGCTTATGATAAAAAGAGAATTTGACAATTATGGACGCAAACGTAATATTCAGAGAGTTGCGATCAACTCTCTTTGTTTACCTCGGAAATAAATGTAAGAAAAACTGAACAACAAAAAATACATGTAACTGAACAATCATTTTATTCAACAGTTAAATGTTGTAAATATGACAACTGAAGGAATTAGCAGTAAAAATGTGATGAATTAGTTGCAAAAATAAATTAAATTGGATAACTATTTATAGTTGAACATTTTTGATTCTAAGCGAATCTAAGCGAGACATGACCTGAGGTTTACATTACATCCTAGAGGATAAAATGCCCGGTCTTACCATGATGGAACATCAGAATGGCAGCATAAGGAACTAAAGATTGTAGCATCCGATCTTCATTTGTATCATATATTTGAAAAATAGGTTTAATTATTGTTACGAATCCGTTGATAAAGTTGCTCACTTGCACTGCAACCCTTGGCTAAGGGTCAATTTACTATCTAAACATATTTAATTTTCTATATAAAGCATTAAAATTTTCAGATCTGAACTTAAGTAGCTAAAAAAATAATAATACACAGATCCATTGTGCATCGATACAATGTAAGCTCAGCACACCTTAGAAACGTCATCTCGACGCTCCCTCATATACCAGGTATTACTGCGATCTTTTGCTGATAAAGTATGAGTACATTATGATATAAATAACTAACACGAGTTACCATCAGTCATCTTAAGAGATAAAATACTCGGTTTCACCTTGATGGCACACCAGGATGGAATCGTATGGGAGTTAAGATTGTAATATCCGATCATATCACCGTTTGTAGAATATATTTCAAACAAATTCACCGGGTATTAAACTTTCGTAGCGAATGGAGTCGCCTGCATCATAGTGAGGGAGCTGCATGCTGAGGTACCTTTTGAATGTATCTTACAAGGACGCATACAGATAGGTTGATATCAAAGGTCAACCGACATAGGGTTGTCCAGACCAAATAAGTTGACAACAATTGACGCAAACGTAATATTTTTACGGCATGACAGAAGTTTGCGACCGACTATTTTTTATTTACACCTAAAATAAATTTAGGAAAACAAAACCACAACAGATACATGTAGTTGAACAACTACTTTATTCAACAGCTAAATGTTGTAAAGATGAAGGTATTTTTTGATTCAAAAAGTGGATATTTTTTTCTAAATTAATAGTAATTTCAAACGAAATAATGATGATAATTTTGAAAAAAAAAAACAGTACTCCAAACGTTAGTAGTTCCTACAATCTGTTAATATTAATCTGTTTTGTGCAAGTCACTACTGAAACCCAGATTATTAGAACATTTTTGCCGAATTAGGGTTTAATTTAATAATTATTAATTCGAGCATATAGCTTGTTCTAGTGAAATAATTTCACTGTTATACGTGGATGTTGAATAAACGGTTATTTTTTCAAGAATTATTTTACTTATAAAATAGATTTTTTATAAACATTGTTTTTATATCAATTTCTTACACTAAATTTTGCAATACGTATAAACCTTTAAAAAGATAGTACCTGAAATAAAGTACACACTTGGTGTTCATATAAACTCTGTTGTTAATTACATTTGATTACTCTTTTTAAGGACGTGTTGATATATTTTTCGTTAACACACTTACACATTCACTTTCTGTGTATCCTTCCGCGTGTATTTTGCTTTATTATCAAATTAAATAAATTGAAATATCATATCAAAGGCTTGAAAAACCTTCTTTTTTTTAAAGCGTTGTAAAGATGCATTTCTTCATCATGGATTCACTGTCATGTAAAATATGTTTTAACATTAAAATATCCATGATAATGTGAATACCTGTATATAGATTTAATGACAGACAAATGATTGGTATATGTGTTTGTGATCAAATCTCATTTGTTAATTTATTCCCCCGATCATAGCATAGTACATGTATTTATATAAATAAATATTAAACATGATGTTGAAAGAGTGTACATTTTGGATCCCTGACAATTTATGTCAGCTGGCAGCAAAAATGCGAGGATTTCAATGTCTCTTACTTTGCGCTTTAATTTACTTTGTTTCGGTGGACGCATTCGGATATTGTGATGATGATGGCGACTGTCCAGATAATGCCGAATGTGATGATAGTAATAACTGTGAGTGTAAGGAAGGCTTCAATGAGATCGATTTGCCGGATATTACAATAGACGGTCAAGCACCAACAGTATGTATAGGTATGAAATAACACATTATGTTGTTGTCTTATATGATGTTTAGTGAATGCACAATTCAAGATTGATTCCAATTCAAAAATTATAAAAAAAAAATTACGAAGGAAATTTATTGAAGGTTAACAAATAATTAACAATAATTAACAATGTAATGCAATAACAAAAACTATGAAAATGAATAGTTAAGGTGTCATTTTTTGAATAGGTTTGACTATCTATATCAAATTGTCACTGCAGAAGTAAACATAACTACTTCAATACCATATTCTACGAAGGGTACGACCAGGAAGTTTATACCGTGGATCCTTCTTGGAGGAGGAGCGATTCTGCTTCCTGTTCTTGCCGGAGGAGCTGCAGCGGCAGCGTCCTCTTTTAGCTAGTTATCCTCAAGGTCCTCAAGATCCTCAAACTACAACAAATGATTCTGATTTTGTCACTGATTGGAAATTATGAATAAAATTATAAGGCAATCGTAATGTGTCCATGATTTTCTAATACTTCAAGTAAAATTATTAACCTTTTCAAAATTAAGATTCAAACAAACATCGATTTAAATATCGATAGAGCGAACTCCTTCTGTTTAATCGGCAATCTTTTCGTTGGGAACAAGAACTTAATTATATGTAGACAATTGCAGAGATTTATCCACATATACATGCCTTTACAATTATTAAAACTCTCTTGAAGTACTTGTATAACCATAAATATGAGAATGGAGGAATTGAAATCGGTTTATAGTTCGATAGATCAAAAGTAAACTGACAGAAATTGTCAAAAATACATTTTAAGTAAGAAAACGATATTGATTTCAAAATGCGTTAACAAAGGTAACGCCGATGCTGAATTAATTTATATGTAAATAACCTAAAATAAACAAAGGGTTCCAAAAAGAGTATAAATTGTTTAAGATTTTTAAAACCTTTTTTATGGATTGGAATTCATTATTTAAAACCTGTCTAGGCTTATAAACTTTAGTACCTACAAATGAGTATAATGAATTCATGACATTTATTTGAAATCAATGCATGTAAATACAAATAATTAACACAAACGAATTTAAATTTTTCCAAGTTCGGAATATTTTGAAGCATATGATTGTGCGATTATCATATATTTTCGTACAATCTCTCAATTTCTCTCTCTCTCTCTCTCTCTGTGTCTGTCTCTCTCTCTCTCTCTCTCTCTCTCTCTCTCTCTCTCTCTCTCTCTTAGTAAAGATGTTATTAGATAAGCAGAAATCTTAGTTTGGGAGAAGAAAACAGAACAACCAACTTCAAAATACGTACTGAATGATAAAAATAGAAATTAATATTTTTGATGTTGTATCAACGATATTGAGTATGTGAACTATATAATATGTATTACAGAGAGGAAACGTTATCAGAATTCATCCATAAATTTATGATTGTCAAAATATTTAATCAATAATTCAGGAAAATCTTTTTAAACGGAAAATCCTTTTTAATTATAATTAAATAATAACAAATAATGATTAGTTATTATTAAACAAAGTGAAATAGTATTTTATCTTTGGTTAAATCATTCTGTCTTAACCACCGAATACTGGGACCCCAAGAGGGATTCAAAGTTCAATATAGAAATATAAAGTGGAAGATGTTTAAATAAGTCTTCTCCTTAAAAACTGCTATCTTACAGTTTTTGACGTTGTGGTCGATTATATCATTATAGATTGCATTGTGGTTAAATATTTAATGCACTAGTGTAGAGTAAACATCTATCTTTCACCGCTGACGTAATTAAGGACGTTGTTTACTCAGGGTTTGAGTTCTCAAATTCGGATTGTTAAAAAGTTGAATGCCATGAGTAAAATTTGTTCTAAACACAAAAAAGTATTTATGAAATGAATTATTATTGACATAACATTCGATATTTTTACTATATTATGGAATTAGGCTCAAACAAAGTTGGACTTTTAGCAAAACAGAGGAAATTCGAACTAAATTTTTCAGATTTCGTTTTTCACTGAAATATTTTTTATAGTAGTGTAATATTCAAAGTTAAGATTTCATTTGTTAATCAACATAATTTTGAATATTTTCTGTTGGTTTTATCTCACTTTTTCACTTAGATAATTGTATGGCACACACTACAGCAATATTGAAAAATGCTTAAAAACAATAAAAGACACCATAACTCAAAATTTGATCATTGACCTCATATAAATTTTATGCCAGCAGAGTAAGGTCAATATACTTTGTTTAATACTATTAATGTTTTAGTATTATCATCATTCAGTTTAGTTTTTTGTTAAATTGAATAAAAAATGGTTAGGGATTTGAAAACTGATAGAGGAAATTCGGACTGGAATATTTATAAAAATTGTGAATGAAAACTTAATGCTTTGTATCTATTTAGTGTCACTGCAATTCATAAACTGTATTTCACTTTTAAAAGAGTTTAGCAATTTGTATTATTTTTACAATTAAGAAAATCTCAATCATAGTGAAAAATTTTTAGGGATTTTCCTTAAATTTTCAAAAAATATTCAATGGCCATTAACTCAAAAAGTAGGTCATTGACCTACTTTTTTGAAAGTGAAAAATAACACTACCATGAAAGGTTTATAACACACAATAGATGGTTTTTCATTATCATCAGTGGAATTTTTTTACATTCTGAGTAAACGTATACCTTAAAAAAATGATCCTTAATCAGCTTCATTGATTAAAAATTCAGCAAAACTTCATCAAGATACCAAAATTGAAATTGCACTCTAAATCCTGCAATTCGATTCTTGACCTGGGATTGAATAGAAGTTGGCATTATCCTAAGTTCTGCTGTTTCTTAATCATAAGACGTAAAGGATACATAAAAGGTTTCCTTTTTCCATGACAAATTTATAACATAAACGGTATGTTTTTCTTAACACCATATATTATGATACTATGTCCTGTGGAAAACCCTTTTCAGAAAAAAGTTTTAAAAAATACAAAAATAAAACAAAAATAAAAACACCGAACCATACATATGACCATTTTAGCTGATATTAAATAATATTTGTATTCGAATGGTTGATCTCGTTAAATTTAATAAAATGCAATATCCTTCCTTGAATCGGAATTGACATCGAAAATAGGAACAAAACAAGTTGAAATGTTTAAAATGTAAATGTGTAACTTACATCCTCACTTTGCACACAGTACTAGATTCAATTTCTTATCGAATGTTTTTTGCTAAATAACTTATTTTCTGCACAAATATATATATATATATATATATAAAACAGTAAATTAACCGAATGCCATTTAAAGGAGAAAATTTAATCTCTCACACTTTTGTGTCATTTTTCTATAGAATAATAATTTTATAGAGACATTGACAACACACAGTGACACACATTTGAAATGACCCCATGCTGTCCATCGTCTGACTATTCGTATTTCTTACTTCTCTAAGACCGTAAGCTCCGTGTATACAGTGCTAATTAATTAGGTCAAATCTTACTGAATATCTTCTATAATTTAAACTAATTTCACTATAATCGTTATTAAAATGAAAGCAAGTACTGTTAATCAGAACTATTGGCAAACTGAAGTATTCAAGAAAGTTTATTGAAGATTATGAATGATTTGATTATATGCAATAAATACTTTTTTCCTCCGTCACTTCGCGTAATAAATCAATAGAGATAGAATTAAATTATAAATAGAATTATTCGTATTTAATTTGGAAAAAAATCCAAGTTGATATTAGCAACATATTCAGTGAAAATGGAACTGTTAATACGAATGCCTATTTTAGATTGAATTATTTAAACCGATACCGAGCTCGTATGCAGTTATATCGTAGAATTGATCATTTATATCATATTTATCATATATGATATATTATTATCTTTCATATTATCGTCCTTATTATCATCCTTCCTTTCACTTTAAAGATTTAAATATTACCAGGTGTGCTTTTACAAACTAAATCATTCTAACCAAATTTGGCAGAATTAAGAAAAATAAATGTACTATAACGCATCTCCTTGTTTTTGGGGTTTTTTTTATGAATGCTTGTTTGATTCAAAACTTGAAATCTGAATAGCATTACACAGGGTATTAATTATGATCTCTTGAATTTCAAAAAGATGGTTTTTAAAACATATGTAAAGTTAAATAGTTTATGGGACCGGGTTATCATTTTTCCACTTAAAGTTTAAGGTAAAGAATTAAACTTCTTTCTGTTTTGTTCTTACTCAATATAAGATTCTTCGATTTTATTACAAAACATTAATTTTTGTAATATGTACTAAATATTTTTTTTCACTTATAGTTTCTTTAACAATATATAATTAAGATGTTTGCACTTTAAGAATCAGCTAATATCGTTAAAGTGCCATAGAGAAGCCTGAAAGAATTAAAAAGTACATTAATTTATGCAACTTTCATTAATTATTTAAACAAGGACAACAACATGCATGCACTTTTGCAGTGTTCGTTTAACCGCTGATTGTCTCTGTGTGGTTATTATCTGTTTATCTAATAATCATTTGATCTGTTCTGCTTTTTGTCTATCACAATAACACTTGTTTACTGGTCATGTGACGAGGTGATGGTGGATAAGCAATAATGACTTATTTACAACAAAGCACCGTTTAATCTCAAAATGTATAAAAGAACTAATTTTAAGGTAGAACATAGCACTTATTTTCACTGTCACAGAAAAGAAACTTACAAAAAGCCTTGTGCGTTATTTTAACAGCCAAGATGATGATGTATCGTGTTAACATTGTCTGTCTGCTTGCCCTAGCTTTCGCTTGTTGCGCGGAGAGTGGATGTTCTTGTGGCCCACAACACCCGCAACAAGCTCTGTGTGATGACAACACTTTTGGTGAGTACTGTATGCTTTGTTATGTTCTTGAATTCGTTACTCGTGTACAGTTTAATGACTGTGCATCTCTTTTCCAAGCTTCCTCGCGAAAATATCTTAATGTATGCAATAAAGTGAACAGTTCACTGTACAACTGTAAATGTACATGTACATTGATTTGCGCTAGTAAATCTAAACGTAATCCCCCTTTTTACGTATAACTAGTAAGCATTATCATAGAGAACAAGGTACACTTAGGGTCATATTTGGCCTATTTTCAGGGGTAACAAATTTTGGCCAAAATACTCTCTATTATATGGGCTTTTTATCTATAGTAATATTATCCTTGTATCACTAATAGTTTTTGAGATATACGGAAAGAAAGATGACATGCAAAATTAGTGCGTTTTTTAATCAAGCTTCTTTCAATTAAAGTTTGAAATTAATTTAGCGGACAAAAAGATGGGCCTATTGTACTTAAACATTTTCATCGACAAGTTTAGATACCTTTACAAGATTTCATTCTTTAGTGTTTTGGTGGATTTTTTTCAGTTATCAAGGCCAGGATTTTAGGTAGAAGGAAATTATCTGGTGCACCAAGTACTGAATGTCGAGTCTACAAAGTTAAAGTATTGCAAGATTACAAGGTATATCCAGACATTATTGTGTAAATAAATATCATAATACTGTTTCAACCCTGTTGTACAAATATTCTTCAAGGATTAAACCCGTAATGTTTTTATAAGATTTTTTCATAAAATACACTACACATACCGGTATCTGAGGAAAATTCTTAATTTGTCTAAATCTTTTGTAGAATACATTTGATCCAATTCGAGGAGTGCAAGAGATTTTCACCGGCTCCTCGGGGGAACCTTGTGGTGTATACTTCAATAGGAAAGCCACATACATTATCAGCGGTAAGAATTCAAATCTATTATCTAATAGATAGTTTTAAAAATTCTCCATGCGAAACATCAGTATCAAAGATTAATGTAATATGTTCCGAATTTTGATCTTAGCTTGTGTGTTTACATTAAAGAATTTCATGGTTACATGTAGATATACTGTAAAACAATAGTGTTTACTTGAATCATTGGGCTAACAGGGTACAAAAAAGGCGGTAAATTGGTGACAAGCGCATGCTCCTGGAGCCAGAAGATTTGCACAGTGACGTCATTCCAAAAATTCGCCTTGAAAACTGGTCTTTATAAATCAAATTGTCAATGCAAGGTCTGTAAAAAAGAACGTTTCGTGTTTCTTAACTTTCAATTACTTAGCTAAACGCCAATGTGAAAACAGAGACTGTATACGTGTATTACGTACAGAGATTAACAGAAAATCATAAAAGATATACGTGGTATGATAATTATTAATTTCATTGATGTTGAATATTATATGGGAGATATTTTTTAGGTTAAGGACTGCACAAATGGAAATTGCAACCCACCGACAAGAGAGGATTGTGTCATAAAAACTAACAGATACTGCTTCCGGAACAAGAACGCATGCGTGAAAAAGTCGCAATATGGCGCTCTGCAGTGTGGCTGGAAATCGGAAGATTGCGCCTCTACCCCAGATTACAAAGTCAATGTGCACAAAGAGGTCGGTCATGAGCCTCCAGAGAGCAAGAATCTGCATCATGTGGTCCACTCTGGTAAACATGAGGTTCACAAATTGTTTGATGTCCATGTGAAGCAACACCCCGAACACGAGAACAGTCAGAAAGTCAATGTACACAAAGGGATCGTATATGAGCCTCCAAAGAGCGAGAATCTGCATCATGTGGTCGATTCTGGGGAACACGAGGTTCACAAATTGTTTGATGTTCATGGGAAGCATCACCCCGAACACGAGAACAGCCACATTGTTCCTGGACCATATTCCAAACACGTGTTCAAAAATATAGATCACGTGAAACACCACGTTGCTTCTCATTGATCTACGCGTCTTCTTTTTCAGTAAGCCAGCTCTTCAGTAAAACCAAGTTATAGCTTTTATTTATGTTCCGCAGGTAAATATAATATACCGATTATATTTTCCTTATATCAAAAAATCAACTTTGTTTCTTTCATATGTCAATAGATTTCTGAAGCATTTTTATTTAATGAAGTTGTTTTAAAATTTATCACAAACGAGTTATTATTTGATATAAATACAAATGTATGTTGTTCATTTACATGTATTTTCGACAATTATTTGCAAAAAGTCTTGAATCTAACTACAAAAACGCTGGATACCAATGTTGGTCACTGAGTGGAAAAGTTTATGTAAGCTGTTAATTTTCTGTGTCATGTACATGTAGCTGACTCGCCTGTAGTTTCATGTTTTATCATAGTCAAGAACAGTGCAGACATTGAGTTAGCCCCTTGTCTGACCTCCTAAAGCTGTAACCAAAGAACTTGTGTCTGCTTAATATGCAATTTGTGTGTTTTATATGCATATAGTGATATATGTACGAGTTTTGTGTAAAAAATATTTATTTTTGTAATAAAAGATTTTCATGCTTACAAGTTCGTTTTGTTTCAGTGATGTGATCGGGAGAGCCATGCATTTGGTGCAATAGGATTTCTTTCTTCGTTCTAAAATACAGTTAATTATAAATAATAGGTATAGAGGTATTACATGTATTTGGATTTCACAATTAATTTATAGGGTTTCCGTGCGTTCTTTTCGCCAAAATGTCAGTATATACTGAATGACTGTAAATCACAATCTGAATTCGTTTTATCGGCTTTGGGTTTTTTTTTGGGGGGGGGGGGGGTTTCTGGTGGGGTTTTTTTTTGGTTTTTTTTTGGTTTTTGGTTTTTGTTGTTGTTGTTGTTGTTTTTTTCGATGGATTTTATTTTGTGAGATAAATTATTATATGTTTTATCTGAACGTGCATGTATTTCACTCAGACTTGCATAGATCTGATCACAATTCAACGCCAACCCCCCCCCCCCCCCCACACTCACACACCTAAACTCCAGAAATTGTATTTCAATATGTAGTTTTTGCGTGATTCTTTGAATTTGTCTAATTATTTTAGTTTGTTCGGTCATTATGCAAACTTTTTAAGACGGTATATGTGAACAATGATTACAAAAGGTCCGGTTCTTCACAAATTTGATGTGAGCATGGAACAAAAATTGTAAATTTTACCCCCAATGTGCCTTACATATACCTTTTTGGGTCAAAACAGGCTGGTAAAAATCGATGCAATTTTTATACTCTTAAAAATTGTTTATGATAACAATGATGACGGATTAGTGTGGTCGCAGTATCAAGCGTTCGATCGACAGAGACCCATGTGGCAAAACACAGTGAAGAAATAACGCACTTTGACAAAAATTTGAAGTGCGTAAAATTGGCGAGCAATTTAAACCAACGTCCTATGCACTTTGAAAAAAAAATTAAACTTGTACGTTATGAATGTACATTATTGTTTTTTAATATGGAAACATTGACTTTTAAAAATATATAGTGTGAAAAAAAACAAATTCTTGACTTCTTATCTTTAATAAGCAACAGTGTGATTAAGTATTCATAATTAGATAGTATTCTTAGTACGTTTCAAAGTGCGTTGCAACAGAATACTGGAAATTACGTTATATTATAAATATATTATAAATATTATATCATAAAACAGATCGGGATCGTAGTTTGCACAATTCATTTTATATAAATAATCTGTAACACGTGAATTTATTAAAAATTACAATAATTTCGATAAAAGTCAATTGTTAGTTGGTATGTATAGTTTGTGTATGTCCTCATTACTACATGTAATAAGACCAAGTTGTTAAAATCGGTATTTTGCCGCAAATGCATGATTTTCACTATTTTATAAGCTTCATAAATTTGTAACCTACAAATGTAAGACAACGATGCCCGTGTTGCAATATCTGCATAATTATGTTTGCATACACTCAACAAAACAGGGTGGTTAAATAGCAAAATAACTAGATAGGACATATCACCCCCTCCACCCCCTCCACCCCCCCCCCCCCCCCCCCCTCCCCAAGAAGAGAGAAAAAACCCACCGCAGTGCATTACGTGCTTGCAGAGACATATATGTTATATATGTCTCTGGTGCTTGCTTGAAATCTGATGATTTTGAAACAATACATCACTGTGCATGTACATGTATAGTGATTTAGTATCACTGATATCACTGATATCACTGATATCACAAAGGAAAAATCACTGAAAGTAGCAAACAGTAAATTAACTGTGTATAGTACGAAATATCTGACGTTTTCTTGGCTTTTTTAACTTTTTTTACTTTCCTGGCAAGTAAAATATCAAAATCGTTAAAAAAAAAAAAGCCAGGAAAACGTCAGATATTTCGGACTAAACTGCGGATTCCAATATGAATAATAATCCTCTTAGCCAACGTTAATTACATCTTTTATATGTTGTTATTGTAGGAGTTAAAAAGAGTTTTAAAATTGCCATGGAAAACAGAGATACATGTATCAATGTGTTACCTCCAAGAGAAAGTGCCAGGTTGATCGCTGAAAACAGTAAAGACGTAGAGATACATTCTGAAGGTGTAGACAAAATCGCCAATCATGTATGTATTTATAACTGTACATGAAAGTATGAGTTTTAAAGGACATGGAATTGAACAATAAGATATCATGGTGGAATTTTAATACAGATCAATGAGATCATGGTAGTTTGTTGCTTCGGGTTGGGATTGATATAATAATATATTTTTTTTGGTTGACCAAAATGTTCTGCATAAGCCAATTTGCCATTTATCTTGGCAAGGCATTTGATTTGTGTTTGTATGTGTATGTGTATGTCAACTGACTTCAAGGTATAAGTTGAGAACCACCATATTAACATGATATGATACATATGCACTGTAAAAGAGGTGAATAAGGGCTCTGATTTTAATCAGATTGCAAACATGCAAATCTATATTGTATATTGCCAAATGAAAGCTTTGAGATTTTTTAAATCCTTATTGGCAATCTTTGAGAGAGGTAGCGTATCTGAACAACTTATTTTAATCAGATTGCATTATTGGTACAGTAATGGAAACCTGATAATGCATGCAGCCTGACACTGGCTGACATGAATTTTTTTTATTTGAAAGTGTAAAATTGTATATTTTTTTTTCTCTTGAACAGATGTATGAATGTGCAAAAAAGAACACATACAATCTACAATCCTGGCGAACAGAGCATGAACTAAATCCCCAAAGTCAAGATGAGTCGGCCCTTGATTGGTGAGTTAAATTCAGACATATTCTGTAGGTAATGTAAGATACACTGTACTAAATGCATGTCCATCAGCTAGAGTACACTTGAAATTGATTTTGCTACAAGATAAATTCATAATAAATCATTTTTTTTGCCTTCACTTGGTATGTTTATTGCATTGTGGAAACCGTGGGGCAGTGTTGTTCTATCTCATTTTATGTTAAGGAATATACGTAAGCTATTTATAGTTGTCCCGTGATAATGCACCAATTTGGCAATAATGTACTTCCTGATTTTATTGCATTGACATCTATTTCAAAGGATGATACTAAGTTTTTGATATGATTCAAAACAGTTATTTAATCTCATGATTTTGAATAGATCAGTCAAAACAAGACGCTAAATTGCCCATATGCTTCCTTAACCTACCTGCATACTTAATTTTTTGTTTATTTGTTTCTCCACAGGGTATTTGTGGCCGACACTCTTAACTTCTCTTTCTGGTCCGATGACGAATCACAGAAGTACCGCATCAAGTTTAATGGCAAGGAATACACAGGATACTGGTCATGGTGTGCTGCTCTCAACAGAGCTTTGAAGGTCAGAGGCCAGAAGTCAAGGTCAAAGTTACAGTATCTCTATACAAATAAATTTAAGAACATGTAATCAATAGATTCCCAATTAATGGTAGAAATATCTGTGTCATATTTTGGTATGTAAGAATATATCCTTAAGACTCGCAATTCAACAAAGGGAAATTCTGGTGAATAGATGAATAATTATCCTTATTTATACATTAGCAGCATTTTTATTAAATAAAAGGGATCTGTAGTATCAAATTGAATATGTGCTGTGTTTTTTGTAGAATTTGAAATGAGAGAAAGAAGTTAAACTTTTTCATCATAATTGGGATATTTTAGAAATTTATGTAGAAGAGCCCAGCTTTTTATACCCCCCCCCCCTGCAAACAAAGTTTGGCAGGGATTAATGTATATAGGAATCACCTTGTCCATCCATCCATCTGTCTGTCTGTCTGTGCAATCATGTCTGGTCTGTATTTTTCTTATGGAGAAACATTGGAAGTTCTTACTTTACACAAAGATTGCTGATGACCTGAGGGTGTATGATGATTTTAACTCAATGTCATTTTGGCAAGTTGAAGGTCACTGGAAGGAAAAGTGCAAAAATTGTGTTCAGTCTATTATAAATGTTTCTTATGGAGAAACATTCGGAGTTCTTACTTCACACAAAGATTGCTTATGGCCTGAGGGTGTGTCATGATTTTGACCTAAGCTCATTTGACCAAGTTCAAGGTCACTGGAAAAGTGAAAAATTTGTGTCCAGTCTATTAAAAATGTTTCTTATGGAGAATCATTGAAAGTTCTTATTTTACACAAAGATTGCTTATGACTTGAGGGTGTGTCATGATTTTGACCCAAGGTCATTTGAGAAAGTTCAAGGTCCCTGGAAAGAAAAAGTTCATAATTTTGTCAGGTCTATACCTTTCTTATGGAGAAACATTGGATGTTCCTTCTTCACATAAAGATTGCTTATGAACTGAGGGTGTGTCATGAGCTTGACTTAAGTTCAGTTGTGCATGTTGAAGGTCATTGTTAAAAAATGCATAACTCTTGTCTAGGCAGCATATTTTGTAATGGATAATGATTAAAACTTAAATTTGACATGAAAATTTCTTGAGACCTGTAAATGTGTCCTGATCGGGAGCTTAGATCTTTTTTGCAAGTTCAAGGTCACTATAAGAAAAGGGTGCATCCATTACCTTCCAATAGAGAAAGACTGCTACTTGAGTTATTATATTTTCTTAGCTGGGGAAATCATATGTGAGATTGCTCACAGTACCTCTAATTACCTCAAACTCTGTTGAACCTAACAAAAGCTTTAGGGTATCTTAAAGTTCCAGACATCAATGTTACAGTATAGGGAAACAATGGTTTCCAATATACATTGGTATTCAAAATATTGATTTTCGAGATGCTGGGGTTTACATGTACTGCATTTTAAAAGAATTTTTTAAAAGAAGAGAGTTCAGAAGCCAAGTTTGTTTTCCAGCTCAAAATGATTTTGATTGCTTCCACCTCTCAATACATTTTACACTATAAGTCTTTTGGAGTCTTTGATAATCCTTTTATTAATCTTACCCCATTTTGAAGGGGGAGGATGTTGATGAACATATTGCCTGTAAATTTAGATACACTTGTTGGTTCACATGTTTTCCAACCGATATCTTGAGAGTGTTTGCTTTGTCTTGAACCACAGACAACAATAAAACATGACAAATGAATGACTCTTACAGATTTCCAGGGTCAAAAGGTTAAAGGTCACCAGTTTAGTTGTACTTGATGTTCACTTACTTGCATCATTTATCTGAGGGAAATTGGCATGTGTGTTTTACATTTGTCAAGTATTTCTTCTTTTTCGCAATTTCAGAATGATGTCAACATCACCGATGCCAACTTTTATGCTAACATAACTGAGAAAAAACTGGCTGAGATTCTTAAATCTGACTCTGACACGCCTATACATCTACTGGAGGAAAGGGTGGCTGTTCTTAGGGAAGCTGGGAAAGTCCTGTTAGAGGTGAGTGAAAAAAGCAAAATCGATGTTTACGTCAAAGATTTTTTAGCACAGCAGTTAATCTGTTTTTAAAACTCATTAAAAGATAATAAAGTGTGTAATTAATTCAAAATAATTAGTGACAAGTCAGGGTTTTTTTTGATTTTTTTAAATTTTTTTTTTTTTTGGGGGGGTGGGGGTGGGGGTGTTGTTTATTTATTTTTATTTGGGGGATGGGGTCTTTATTTTTTAGAATTTATGTGAATTGTGCTGAAAATTCTATTAGTTCTAAGCTATAAAAATTATATTGTACAGTATCATTAATTAAAAAATAGAGCACATGGCGCAGTGGTCATAGGCGTTAGGTCAGTAACCCAGAGGCTGCTGGTTCAAACCCTGCTGTGGTCTTAATGTTGTGAGTTGTGCCCTTAGAGAAGGCACTTTATCTGCATTGTCTCAGTTCACCAAGCTGAAATTTGGTACCGGCATTCAATGGGAGTTAACCTGCAATGGACTGGTGTCCCACTCCAGTGGGAGTCAATTACTCTCATCTGCTCAGCACCATGGAAACTGGGAATAAGTACTGGCCTTATGCACCTCTATGCCTCTAAGAAGGATTTAACTAGGATGTTTGACTATAGGATGTTTGATTTTATCACATAATTTTATTTGAATTAATTAAAAAGATTTTGTCTTGTATAGAAATATGAAGGAAAGTTTTCAAACTGTGTGAAGGCTTGCAACAAGAGTGCCCAGTCTCTGCTTCAGCTTGTTGTCAGGGATTTCCCTTCATACAGGGATGAGGCAGATTATCAGGGAAACCGAGGTAGGAGGTTTCATTCCCTGGTGCTTTAATTATCATATTTTCCTTTCAAATTGATTAACCTCTCAAAAAAGTAATAAATCTTTGTAATTTTTTAAATAATTTCAGGAATATTAAATAAAATCTTGATTTGATTTATCCTGTTGAATCTGAATTATTTCTAAATTGAATTTGGAAAAAAAAAAATGATTTATAAAATTAGGCAAGGGATCTGTTAAATACTTGCATTTTGATTTGATTTCAAATACATTTACTTTAATGTATATTCATCATCAGTTGATTTTAAAAACTGTGTGTGAATAAGCAAATATTATTTTCTTGAACATCGTCGGAACCCACGGGTTTTCTATCCATTACACTGCGTCGGAACCCACAGGTTTTCTATCCGTTACACTGCTTTCAACCCGATTGAAAACCCGTGGATTGAAAGCAGTGTAACGGATAGAAAACCTGTAAGAGACATATGTACTTAAGGCTGCTATGTTGGGTTTCTGTTTCAAGTATCTTTCTACAAAAGAGCTCAGATTTTAGTGGCAGATATCTGGGCCTGCTTTGAAGGAAAGAGCTATGGAGAATTCCATGATATTGACTCCATTACTATGTTTGCAGACTACAGGTAAATATCATATAATAATATTTAATATGCAAATTGTTATTTTTTTTTCATTTGGTAATTTTTAGCTCACCGAGACGAAGTCAGGGGGAGCTTATGCTATACCCTCGGCGTCGGCGTCGGTGTCGGCGTCGGCGTCGGCGTCCGGACCTGGTTAAAGTTTTTGTTGCAGGTCCTGTATCTAAGTTATTACTTGTCCTATCTTCACCAAACTTGCATGGATGATGCATCTAGACCTACTTATGGACTTGAAAGACTTTAAGATGCTGAATCTGGGCCATAAATTTCAGATGCTGGAGGAGGTTAAGGTATTTGATGCAGGTTAAAGTTTTTGGTGCAGGTGCCCTTTGATAGCAATTTCCAAGTTATGACTGGTCCTAACTTTACCAAACTTGCATGGATGGTGTGTCTTATGATACTGATGCACCTGACAGGCTTGAATGCTGAATCTGAGCCATAGGTTTCGGATGCTAAAGGAGGTTAAGGTTTTTAGTGCTGGTTAAAGTTTTTGGAGCAGGTGTGCTCTGATGATTATATCTAAGTTATTACTGGTCCTAACTTCACCAAACTTGCATGCATGGTGTGTCTTATGATACTGATGCACCTGATAGGCTTGAATGCTGAATCTGAGCCAAAGGTTTCGGATGCTGGAGGAGGTTAAGGTTTTTAGAGTTGGTTCAAGTTCTTGGAGCAGGTGCCCTCTGATGATTATATTTTAGTTATTACTGGTCTTAACTTCACCAAACTTGCATGGATGTTGCGTTTAATGATACTGATGCACCTGACAGGCATGAATGCTGAATCTGAGCCATAGGATTTGGATGCTGGAGGAGGTTAAGGTTTTAAGAGCTGGTTAAAGTTTTTGGAGCAGGTGCCCTCTGATGATTATATCTTAGTTATTACTGGTCCTAACTTCACCAAACTTGCATGGATGGTGCGTATTATGATACTGATGCACCTGATAGACTTGAATGCTGAATCTGAGCCATAGGTTTTGGATGCTGGATGAGGTTTAGTTTTTTGGAACAGGTAACATGTTTAATAGTTAATAGTATTATTTCAAACTTCCATAGTGTATTAAAACTATTATATAAATGAATCGCAGAGGTAGCTTGAGATGCAGGACCTGATCTTCATTATCAAGGATGCTCAAAAATATATCTTTGTTATTACTGGTCCTAACTTCGCCAAACTTGCATGGATGGTGCATCTTATGATACTGATGCACCTGACAGGCATGAATGCTGAATCTGAGCCAAAGGTTTCGGATGCTTGAGAAGGTTAAGGTTTTTAGAGCTCAGGTTAAAGTTTTTGGAGCAAGTGCCCTCTGATGATTATATCTTGGTTATTACTGGTCCTAACTTCACCAAACTTGCATGGATGGTGCGTCTTATGATACTGATGCACCTGACAGGCTTTAATGCTGAATCTGAGCCATAGGTTTCGGATGCTGGAGGAGGTTATTTTTTTTTAGAATAGGTAACATGTTTTATAGATAATAGCTTGCATAGTTGATTTAGCAATAATATAAATGAATCTCAGAGGTAGTTTCAGATGCAGAGCCTGATCTCCAATATCAAGGATGCTAAAAAATTCTTCTACCTCACTCAAACCTTCTTGATAGATGTGTTTGTTGTTAAATGATATAACATGAGTCCTATGATATAGTATTGTATGATATGATACACTTTTGTTTTATATGATACAATATTATATTATATCATATTATATTGTAAAAAGTTATATGATACAATATGATATTGCATCAAATTCTTTGTATTTTATGATATGATATTGTATTATAACATTGTTATGTATAGTATTGTATATTATATAACAATATTGTATAATATGATTTTGTATTTAATATTATTTTATCACATGATATTGTTTCATATGATATTGCAATATATAATATTGTATCGTATGGTATGATATTTTATAATATAGAATATTGGATCCTATAATATGATATTGTTTAATATGATATTAATATATATATAATTATGTCACAAGATATTGTATTATATCATATTGTTATATACAATATTGTATCATACAATATTGTATACTATGATATTGTATTATATAATATATTACTATATAACATGATTTTGTATTATATGATATGATATAATGTATCAAATTGTTTTGTATCATATGATACAGCATCATTTTATGTATCATACAATATCACACTATATTATACAATATAATATCATATATTACAATATTGTGATGTATAATGTGATATGATTTTGTATCATATAATACGTACTATTTTGTATCTTAGGTATATTATATATTATGATATTGTATTATTTGATCAAATACAATAATTTATAACATGATACAATGTCATATCACATGTTACAATATCATATTGCATCATTATTTTTTTACAGTATTATGATATATATTGTAAGTATCATAGGATGCAATATTGTATTTCATATTATTGTATTGATTAACATTGTATCTTATAATTCCGTTTGAAATGAACATATGATTATCATAGAATTTTTTAACATATGATATATGATATTGTGTCAAAACAGTATCCATGAGTATCCAAGATCATACACTGTGATTTTCATATATGATAAAGGATGCCTCATAAAAGTGATGCCTCGTCTCGGTGAGCTTTGTAATCTGTGATTACCTATGTTTTTTTATCAGACAAGAATGAAAGATTAATATTGTGAACAATTGAGCAAATATATTTCATTTGCTATTTTCTTGAATATTAATGAAAGTAGTCATTGACAATTTGTTACATCTAGATTGATGATCAAATTTATTATAGATTTAATTATTTTCTAATGAAAATATATTTTTTCATGCTACAGGTTAACAGCAGTACAAATGTACAAAGTTCCATGATGGTTTTTTCTTTCAGATGTAATTTATTATAAATAATTTTTTTTTAATTCTGGTACAATGAAATTCAGTTTAAAAAAATATTCTGCTCTCAACAGTTTATGGCTTTTATTAATACATGACTGTACATTAATACATCTACATCTGTCTTTGAATATAGTAAGCTTATTTAATTAAATTTATGAAGAGAATATGCTATTGCCTGCTGTTCAGTTCTCTTCAAAGTACTTACTTATAAGTGCTTTTTAAAACAAACTGTTTAACTTCATCATTAACAAAACAAAATCATTACAGAGTTATGTAATAATTCATAAACAAAAATACTTTCATTGTTGGGCATTAAGGCAGATTATTGAAAAAAAAACCATTATCTGTAATTATCACTATGGCTTTATCATATCCATATGAACCAACAAAGAAAGCATAAAATCAGGGCGGACAACTTATACAGTTAATACCCATGCTATTATAATGTAGAACCGTGAGTTTTCTTACATCTATGGGTTTATATGGTAGATAAATGGTAATTACTGTAGATATATGTCAGGATGTAGATATTCTTTGTTCACTGCATGAATAATTACATTGTATAAACAGTAAACAGTTTGAATCAATGGTAAAAACTAATTATCAGCAATAAATTATGGTTTTACATTTTAAAATTATAAACCTGCAATATTTTTTTGAATTATTCAGCCACAGTGACTCCAAATATATTTAATTATAGTTACCTTAATCAGTGTCAAAATCATTTGCCCATGGATAAAGTCTTGAAGTGTACTCATTTAAGTTAACTTTGCTTTTTTTAACATTCTGCTTAATAATTTTTATTATCTAATGATATCTTACATCATTTTAATTCTTTTATGATTTTTTCTACTTAATTATGTGCATTTATTTGCAATATCTGAATATCCACCTTTTTTTTTTTTAATTTTTTAATGGAGGAAACTTATCAAAACATTCTACATTTCATTTTACATAGAAAATAATTATTCTGATTTTTTAGGAAAATCCTCAAGGATTAATTATCATAATAATTATTAAAAGAATGCATATTTTTACCGACAAGAACTTATTCTTTTTTAAGAGTAAGCATTCCAATTACATGTTACGTATTCCATATATCTAGTAATTTGTTTCTTTTTCGAGAATTCCTCAGGCTCTGTACCATTTTGGAGCATTGTCTTATAGTGAAGAGCTTCTGAAATATCTGCAAGCAGGTGAGGTATTTCATGTATTTTCAAAGAGATATATATTTGCACGTCCTTTAATAGAATTATAAGTTTTTTCCATTATTTCGCCTACACCAGTGTTTGAATGGAAAGTACCAGGTCTTGTTACAAAAAATAGATACAGGTACATGTTGCAATACCTTGGTACTGATTTTATAATGGTGTCTGTATCCACTAATTTGTCATAAATTCAGAAAACCTGCATCGAGAAATGAATACTCAGTAATATATTACTCTGTGTTTACAGTTAGTTGATTTTCTGAATCGTGATAACTTCCAGCAAAATGCAATAAATGGAAGTGTAAATAGAGTATAGTGTTATTGAAGAAATCTGTTATATTGGGCTTGCTCATACTAAGAATTAAACAAAAGACTTTGAAAAAATCCAGCAGATTAGACACATGTAATCTAAACACTGATTCTTATCATGCTTTAAGTGAAAATGAAAGAAAATACTAATCGGTGGTGAAATCGATCCAGCGATGGCAAAATGAAAAGGCCTACTGCTTTACCACTAGACCAGACATACAACAATAACATGAGATGTCTTTTCAAATATGTGACTCTATACATTATTGTAAAAGAAAAGTCACTAATTGAAATTTTCAGTGTGAACACTACGTTAAATCAAAATTAATTCGATGTAAACGTGTACTACAAACCTGTTGAATATAATTTTAACCAGATTTCTTTGGTTAAACGTGGTTCAAATAGTCAAATATCCAATTTTTATTGCATACTATTTTCCTATATATCTCTACCAAAACTTTTAGACGTTAATGATGTCGTGTAAGATATTGAATTTAGACTCTTTTAACATTGCATTTAATATGTAATTTGCATTACTTTGAATATATTTTAACTAATTAAAATATAAATGTATATTATTAAAAATGTCTGGACGATGTTTGCATAAGCGCTATATTGTAGGCAAAATCGTATATTAAGTGTGCTATATTTCTTTTATTTGGGTTTGAAATCTTTCAATACCTGGATATGAATTGCATTATTTCAGGTAATTGCATATCCAGTCATTCCCTTCGGGTTTTATTAGCTCACCTGAGCTGAAAGCTCAAGTGAGCTTTTCTGATCACATTTTGTCTGTCATCTGTCTGTTCATCCGTCTGTCCATCCATCTGTCCGTCTGAAAACTTTTAACATTTTCAACATTTTCTCCAGAATCACTGGGCCAATTTCAACCAAACTTGACACAAAGCACCCTAAGGCAAAGAGGATTCAAAGTTGTGAAAATTAAGGACCATGCCCTTTTACAAGGGGAGATAATTAGGAATGATTGAAAATTTTCTTTAAAATTTCAAAAGTCTTCTTCTCAAGAACCATTTGGAAAGAAACGCTGAAACTTATGTGGAAGCATCCTCAGGTAGTGTAGATTCAAAGTTGTGAAAATCATGACCCTTGGGGGTAGGGTTGGGCCACAATGGGGGGTTGAATTTTTACATAGGAATATATAGAGAAAAATCTTTAAAAATCTTCTACTCAAACACCAATTGGCCAGGAAAGCTGAAACTTATGTAGAAGCATCCTCAGGTAGTGTAGATTCAAAGTTGTGAAAATTATGACCCCCGGGGCTAGGGTGGGGCCACAATGAGGGGTTGAATTTTTACTTAGGAATATATATAGGAAATCTTTGAAAAACTTCTTCTTAGAAACCAATCAGCCAGGAAACCTGTAACTTGTGAAGAAGCATCCTCAGGTAGTGTAGATTCAAAGTTGTGAAAATCATGACCCCCGGGGGTAGGGTGGGGCCACAATGAGGGGTTGAATTTTTACATAGAAATATATATAGTAAATCTTTAAAAATCTTCTTCAACGAAACAAATCAGTCAGGAGAGCTGAAACTTATGTGGAAGCATCCTCAGGTAGTGTAGATTAAAAGTTGTGAAAATCATGACCCCCAGGGGTAGGGTGGGGCCATAATGGGGTTGAATTTTTACTTAGGAATATATAGGAAATCTTTAAAAAAAACTTCTTCTCAGAAACCAATCAGCCAGGAAAGCTGAAACTTATGTGGAAGCATCCTCGGGTAGTGTGCATTCAAAATTGTAAAAATCATGAGGGGTAGGGTGGGGCCACAATGGGGGGGGGGTTGAATTTTTACATAGGAATAGTAAGAGTAAATGTTTAGAGGAGTAGGGTTGGGCCACATTTGGGATCCAATTGTACAAAGGAAAACATTTTAATTATTCACAAAAACTGAAATGTTATCATACATGTATATGGTTTTACTTATATACAAGCATTTTGACATATTGCTGATTCTTTAAAATTGTTTAGACTCTGGTAGTGATGGGAATCTGTGAGATTTTCATAATCGATAATCGGTTGCCCGCAACTAACTAATTATCGATTATAATCGGAGGTTTTTATATTTTATAGTTTAACAAGTTTAAAGCTAAATAAATGTAAATAAACAAATTACAATTAACACACTCGTTACTAGGCATTTCGTATTTTAATTTACTTAGTATTTCTAAGCATAAAAATGTTGTATTCAAAAGATTTTCTTTAGTAGGCAGTCCAACATTAACTTTCTTGAAACCAAAATGCATCCAAATTCGAGAACGTGCTTTATTTCCCGAGTAAGAATATGGAGCTTGTCTGACTTGTCAGCCATTTTCAGACCGCACGCCTTTTTAGGGTTTAGATAGTTCGCGTCTAGAATATTATGTTTATGATATGCGCTCGTTGAAATGGAAAAAAACATCAAATGATTAATCGTAATGAAACCTTTTGTGATCAAGCGCTTAGAATGCGATAACAATCGACTGATTTTCGATTATAATCGATGATTGGAACATCACTAGACTCTGGCTCCTGGACGATTCTTGGGCCTCACAAGGGGTTCAGAGTTTGATGTAGGTTTATATCCCAAATATTAACAATTGTTTAGGATCTTTTTTAGAACTGCAATGTTCAACATGTGATATGATTATAAAATCATCCTGTTAGAAAAGGGACTTGATTATAAACATAAGAATATCCACGGGGGGAAAATGGATTTTTATTTATATAGGATCGACATGTATTATACCACATTGGCCAGATATTTTGTATAATGACTCCATTAAGCTGATTTTATCATGCTTATTGTTGCTTAGGTGAGCAATGTGGCCCATGGGCCTCTTGTTTCCATTAGGTTCATAATTTGGTACCCCAAAACTCCAACGCCACAGACACCCCCCCCCCCCCCCCCCCAGGCAAATTCAGTGAACATTCTATAGTTTAGATAGCTAAAGTTGTTAAAGTCTGCCAGTGTCCTATATCACTAGCCAGTCCATCCGTCTAGATATTTCCTTCTCATTTGGTAACGTTTTGCTCTACCTTCATAGCCATGCAATGCATCTTGGTACACAATGTGCAGTGACCTTTAACTAATTTTTTTATAAAGGTCAGTATGTAAAATCCTTGTTTAAGCATATTTCTTTTCATTTTTAGCTCACCTGAGCTGAAAGCTCAAGTGAGCTTTTCTGATCACTTTCATCTGTCTGTCTGTCCGTCTGTCCTTCTCTCTGTAAACTTTTTACATTTTCGACTTCTTCTCTAGAACCACTAGGCCAATTTCAACCAAACTTGGCACAAAGCATCCTTAGGTAAGGGAATTCAAGTTTGTTAAAATGAAGGGCCAGACCCTCTGTCAAAGGGAGATAATTAAGAATTATTAAAAATTTGTTGGTTTCTTTAAAAATCTTCTTCTCAAAAACCAATCGGCCAGAAAAGCTGTAATTTGCATGGAAGCATCCTCAAGTAGTGAAGATTTAAGTTTGTTCAAATCATGATCCCCGGGGGTACGGTGGGGCCACAATTGGGGGTCGAATTTTTACAAAGGAATATATAGAGAAAAATCTTTAAAAATCTTCTTCTCAAGAACCAATTGGCCAGAAAAGCTGTAAC
>WFKH01003881.1:61445311-61461548 GCA_016163765.1 Magallana hongkongensis
TGTGAAAGCTTTCTCAGGTAGTGTAAATTTAAAGTTGTGAAAATCATGATGGGTAGGGTGGGCCACAATGGCGGGCGGGCGGGCGGGCAGGTCAAATTATTAGATAGGAATATATAGAGTAAATCTTTAAAATCTTCTTCTCAGAAACTAATCAGCCAGGACAACTGAAACTTGTGTGGAAGCATCCTCAGGTAGTGTAGATTCAAAGTTGTGAAAATCATGACCCCCGGGTTTAGGGTGGGGCCACAATGGGGGGTCGAATTTTTTACATAGAAATATATAGAGTAAATCTTTAAAAGTCTTCTCCTCAGAAACTAATCAGCCAGGAAAGCTGAAACTTGTGTGGAAGCATCTTCAGGTAGTGTAGATTCAAAGTTGTGAAAATCATGATCCCCAGGGGCAAGGTGGGACCACAATGGGGGGTCGAATTTTTACATAGGAATATATAGAATAAATCTTTGAAAATCTTCTTATCAGAAACCAAATGGCTAGAAAAACTGAAACTTGTGTCTAAGTATCCTCAGGTAGGGTAGATTCAAGTTTGTTCAAATCATGACCCCCGGGGGTAGGACGGGGTCACAACGTGGGGGGGGGGGGACAAAAATTTATATAGGAATATATAGGGAAACATCTTTAAAAATCTTTTTCTAAAAACCATTTGCCTAGAAAAGCTGTAACTTTAGTGAAAGCAACCTCAGATAATGTAGATTCAAATGTGTTAAAATCAAAATCTTGAGGAGTATGGTGGGGCCACATTGGAGATCCAATTTTACAAAGGAAAACATTTCAATTATTCATAAAAGCTGAAATGTTATAATATATATTTTTACTTATATGCAATCATTTTGACATTGCTGATTCTTTAAAATTGTTAAAACTTTGGCCCCTGGACGATTTTTGGGCCTCACAAGGGGTTCAGAGTTTGATGAAGGTTTATATCCCATATAAAAACAATTGTTTAGGATCTTTTTGAGGACTGCAATGCTCAACATGTGATATGACTATAAAATCAACCTGTTAGAAAGGGACTAATGATAATAAACAGAAAAATATCCAGGGGGAAAATGGATTTTTATTTATACAGGATCTACGTGTATTATTCTACATTGTCCAGATAGTTTGTATTGTGACTCCAGCGATGTGGCCCATGGGCCTCTTGTATTACTTGAAATGCTTTAGGGATGCATTTCTAGTAATCAATTGAAAATTGAGGGTCAGTCGTAGAGTTTTAAGCAAGATACAGGGCTCACAATTCTTTGTCATGTAAACAAGGCTCGTGCATTGTTTTTGTTTACACAGGTTCAATTTACCAGTAAAAATTCTTTTTCAAGCAGATTTGTCTATCTTTTTATTCATTTTAAGCATAAATAAACAGTTTCTAACGTTTAATACATTCATTTTAGGTCTAAAACTGGAATTTCTACTTTAACATTTAAAATGTAAACAAAAGCTTTCTTTACATATCAAAGAATTGTAAGCTCTGTAACTCGCTTTTAACTCAGCGAATGACATTCAAATTTTGGTTGACTATTAAAAATGCCTTACTGAAGCATTGTAAACATTAAAATCTGAAAAAATTATTTTTTTCCGAAATGGTGACCATGCCCCTTTAAGTTCTGGAATTTGATTGCGACTGGGAGGGGGTGGGTTCTCCCGATTTAATGTTCACGTTCACAAGAGAGAGAGAGAGAGAGATAGAGAGACATAGAGAGAGAGAGACAGACATATTATCTAAGGTGAGAAATACATTCTACTTTTAATAATATATATAAAGAAACCAAGGTGCCTTTCTTTTCTTTTCTTTTCTTTGTTTTTGTTTTTTGTTTTTGTTTTTTTTTTTGGGGGGGGGGGGGGGGGGGGGTTTGGGGGGGGGGGGGTGTTGGACATATCTTTTACAAAGCATGTTACATGTCATCAAAGGCCTTTATATTAGATTTATATGGTTTGCATTTTATATACTTACATAATATTTTTCTAAACTATTTTTTTTTCTTTCTACAACATTTAGAGCAAGTGTACACCACATTTAGTAATAACTTTAATTACCTTTAAAAAAATCATTCATTAAAATTAATGCTTCCTGAGAAAATGGCTAATAATTAGAATTTTTGTAATTTACTAGTATATATGAACAGTATATGTTTATAACTTACGACATCTGTACCTGTAGATGCATTCATATCGAATGAAAATGTAACTGAAAATCAAAGCCGATAAAACTCACTGATACTGATGCACAAGCATAATAATTTGTGACTCTCTTTTTAAAGTCAGGTTAGTTATCAATACAGTGTTCTTATAACTACAATAATGATGACACATTAGATTTTTGACAAATTCGCAATCCAAACCGATTTGATAAACACACACATTTTAATACTGGATACAGAATCGTCCCTTGGAAGAATAACTTATCATATTACATGTATAATAATATATTATTGCGCTAATTTACAGACCATCGCAAAATGATTGAAAACAAAATTAAAATGCTTTAATGTTAATTTAGAACACGTAAAATTCATGAAATTTTCAATTTAAATGCGCAGTGACAAAAAGCGACAAAGGCCAGAAAATTGTCATATGATATTTTTAATTATGAGTATTTGAATAAACTGGGTGGATGTAAACACAAAATGTACAATATGGCAACTTGTAAATTTACACCCATCCAGTAAATTAAAAATTTTCAATAAAATTAAATTAATAAATTAACACATATTTTTCAGAATTCCTAAATACCGGTACATAAAATGATATATTGATAATTCTATTGAACATATTATAAATATGTACTTCAACCGAAATAATGCAGTGTAAGAACCCGCCTAAAAGAAAAAAAATATGATTTTACCATGCTGCATGAATTAGCAGTTATTGTATCAATAAACACAATTCAGGTCAATAATTAAGTAAACATTATACATGTATTTTACGGATAATGCATATAAGATTTACATGTGTGTTTGACACTAAATAATACTCCATGCATTGATATTCCAGAAAATCATATACAGTATACAGTATACCCTTTATTGATTCCCTTAAATGTTGTATAAGTTAATTTTGATATTATGTGCTTTTTGTTCAATAAACTGTTGAAGGAAAACGAACATTATTTAAAAAAAATTAATATAACCTTGGTATAGTAGTAATGTATGCGTCCTTGTACACACTGAAACAATAATTTATCAAATCTTTAATTTTTTAAGTAAAATTATTACAATTGCTTGTTCTATAAAATTGATCATATACAATTGATTCACATGCTACATATACCTGTACATAACGGCGTAAGAGAAACAATTTTATGCATGTGCATTGTGGCGTTGTCAAGGACTAATGCCATAGCTATAACCTAAAGTTTACGGCTTTACGCCTCTAGTTACGCCGCTTTGTGAAATGCAGAATACGCCTGACTATGATTTGGTGTAAGTCCACGGACTAGACTCAACACTGGCCCAAAACGTAGGGCTCTTTATGAAATGAGCCCCAGATGGTGTTGCAGCAACAATGGTTGGAAATTGTAAAGCTAGAACATGAGTAAACTCAGCGAGATTCACCAAGACTTAAAAATTTTGACGGATGTCTTTTCAAAGAGACGTCTGTCAAAAGTTTTTAGTCTCGAAGAATCTTGCTGAGATTAGAATATGAGAAGAGATTAGAAATGAGAGAAATTAATGGGAATTTTTATTGTTTAATTGCCCCAAGGAGAGAGTTTCTGTCTGGCCCCTGGGGTTGGGGATGGGAGGTTGTTTAAAAAAAAAACGTGTATACTAACCATCTTGTTTTAGTTTATTTATGAAAACATATACACATAAACATATCTTGAAATTTAACAAATATGGGAAAATTATTTCCTATCAGAGTCATACATCTTTACAATATCAGGTCATGCGCTCTATTATGTTCTTAAAGTTTTTCACCAGAATTGTAGGTTTCATTGTCCTTTTAGAAAGATTTCAGGCAGAGAGGTGATCGTCATTATAATTTTAATTTTGTTTACTCCACAATGAAACTTATTTAAATGCATATATGAGATTCCATGACAGGTCTGTGAATGGGCTATGGTACTCAGGTGACCGTTAAGGCCTGTTGGCCTCTTGTTTGGTTTGTATTGCACTGGGCGAAAAAGAGTATATATTTTTATAAGTATAAGATAAAAATTATAAATTTCATCATTATATTTTTCGTCATCAGATCGTTTAACAAGTCTGACAGACAACCAGAAAACCCACGTTCTGACGGAAACAAACCTGCTCAAATTCAACAAAGTTGTGGGTAGTGATATTGAAATATTCGGGAAAGCCTTACAGCTGAAACAAGCAGACATTGATATGACTCGAATGGAAAATTCAAACTCAGTGGCTACCCAAATCCACAAGATAATACTCAAGTGGAGGAACAGAAATGGTAAAATGGCCACTTTAGGAATATTTACAAAGAGTTTGATGGACGCGGAGGCTGCAGGGGCTAGTGTTGATTGGGATGTTTTTGATCAAGGTGTGAAAGAAGTGACTTCTTAAAAACTCAGCAGAATCATGAAGCCCCCCCCCCCTCCAAAAAAAAAAACCACAATAATGTGTGCAGAGTAACATATGGTCATGGACCATTGCTACTTTTTTAAGGCACTGAAAAACAATTTTGTTCCTGTTTGAAATCACCCACTATTTCAACACTGGTACGGCACGATTTTGCTTCAATTCAAAAGGCTTTTATCATGTTTTATACATTGAGTTTGGAAGGTGAATAAGGATAGAAAAAAAATTTTGCTGTCAGACGCTATTTATTTTAGGAATAAGAAATCATTCTTCAACTTTCATGGAGAAATCATTGCAGTCGGACACTCGATCAAATCCAGTAAAGCTCGGAGGGCTTTATTGTAGATTTATTCATGTTTTAACTGTAATTATCTCCCATAAAAGTAAAAGAATAAATTCTCGTGACTTATAATTTTTTTTTTATCATAGAGTTTGAAATTAAACTTTACACAGAGAAAGAGTGAAAGACACTGAAAAATGTAAAGTTTTCCTTGAAAGATTTTGTTAAAATACATGCATGGTTATATCATTTTTTTTTTATTTTAATGGCGAGATACATTTACAAATTAATGAGTTGGTTGTAGTTACTTTAAAATGGAAATTTTTATGTTGGGAAAATTTATAGTTAATTTAAGCTTGCTAACTTTTGTTAACCTGTATCTTTTTCCTGGAGAAAATATTTATTTTGCAAAATGTGTAGGTTCTTTCACCCCTCTGAAATACTGATTAACGTTTACTTTAATTTTAGATATCACATCTTAATTTGCTTTCTATTAGCTGTACAGGCCATTCATGCATACTTTTATCGATAACTTATAATATTTTAGGAACCATAATTATTTCCTATATACACTCCAACGGAAAGAAGTAATGCAGTTAATAGATTCAGATTTATTAAAACATAATTGATAGTAGAAATGTAAAAATGACTTCCTTATTGTGTGTAGTATTGTGTGTACGGTACATTTATGTACAAGTGCTAAGCACATTTGAGCCCATAAAGTATAAATAGATGTACAATTTACATTTGATTGCTATTTACCATGTCTACCATATACATAAATATTTACAATAATATTGTATTGTTTGCAATACTTTTTATTCTTTTCTATACATGTAAAACAAATTATAGTGAAAATTGTACAGTCATGTTCATGTAGATGTAAGAATATGTTTATGTAAATGAAATTGTTATAAAATTTGGAATATTCTTTTTGTTGATGTTTTGTTCTTTTCTGGCCTTCAAATGTTTTTTATACCCCCGCAAACGAAGTTTAGGGGGTATATTGGAATCACCCTTATTTATTTATTCCTACTGCATGGAATAGTCTGAAAATTTGTACATATGTTGAACACCATCTGAAGATGTGCATCTGCAATTTTTTTAAGATCAGACAAGATTTAATGATTTAATTAAAGTTTTCATTTTCCATATCCTATTTATTGTACACTGATATTGAAAAGTAAGGGAGGTAATCCTAACAGGTTTTATTAATTAATTTATAGTAAACACTCTAAAATATATTTATATAAGTACATCTAGATCGAGTTTGTTTGTCTTTATTTTTAACTAAATATATGTTTTATAATCATTCTATCAACTAACAATGCAAATTTTGTATTTGTCAATGATAAATTCTTAGGAAATAACCCTAATAGTTATTTTATATTTTAAATTAAATACTGTTTCATATAAGCCAAAAGTTTCTATCATTATATGGAAATAAAATTATATCATTATTAATAAAGGAATGAATTATTTTGAATAATGATACTTAGAAGCTGTTCAAATTTAGTAGTCAAATAAATTGACGCTATAGGGCATTAATGTAAATGAAATTCAAAATCATTGATATGATTGTAGTGTTTTGGCAATTTTTAAAATTGTTTGTAATATTAAAATCTCTTTTTTACATTTAAGTAATAGAAGTTAGCAAATTATGATAATGTTTTGCGAGTTTATGTAAGTAACCAAAATGCAAGCACATCAAAGAAAATCATAGTCCTATGGGATCAATTTTCTGAAATATGGATTTGCATTGTACCATAGAAGAAAGTGAGGAAATTTTGAAACGACTAAGTGCATCTGTCAAGACTCAGATTACAAACATATTCAAGGTTTTATCCAAAAAGGTATTTACAGTGAACTTCCGACAATTTTGATTTTTTTTCTCTGTTGACTATAATTTTTCTTTTCAATTTTAGAATATTATTTTTATTTATGTGTCAAACCTTTATGATTCAATTATATTTTTTAGTTACTTTAATCAAAATCATATTTGTCCCATTTGAAATTAGCTTTGCGGGGGTTTAGTCCCATTAGGACAGTTCTAGTTGAATACTATTGTGTAATTATATTCCAGGCTTGGAATATATGCACATAATCCTTAAGTAAGTCCTTTTTGTTAAAGAAATGTGTGTTATTCTCTTAAAATTATTAGTATAGCATCTTGTATTTAATTAAAAAGTCAGAAAAAAATTATATCTTAACTGATTAACACTATTTTTTTTATTAGAATTTCCACCATTTTTATTTTTTATAACACCTTTTTTTATATCCAATTTCCTTTCTTTGCAGATCTAAACACATTTCAAGCAAAACGAGTTTTTAAAAACTCAAAAATTATGTGAAAAACACATTTAGAATTTTCATTTTTATTTAATATTATCTGATAAAAAAAGACATTTTGAAGAGAAAGAATAACAATGAAAATAATTATTACGATAATTAAGATATCTTGACATATATGTGTAAAGTCAGGTTAATGTTCTACATATTTTGGCCACTTTTATATCGAAATACTCAATAAAAGTATAATTATAAAAATGTTCTCTTTCCAAATATTGTAATATGGGTTATAGCGTTAACTAGGAATCTGTAAGTCATGAGTTCGAATCCTGTTTGGGCTTTATATTTTTTACATTTCCAAAAAGTTTTTAAAGTTTTTTAAATCATATATATTTTTGGGTAAAATATTGTAAAATTTGAAAATCCTAAACCGGAAAAAGTATTTTGATTTTAATGTATTACATGTAGTATCCACATTAATATCGACAGCTGTCCCATACCACCTTATCCGGCTTATCTTTCTCTTTAGAACTTTAGAGTTATACATTTATCAGTTTCACATTAATTGCTAAAAGATGCAGAAAACTATTCAAGAATTAAGTTCTGTCATGGAATACGACGCATCACGTGAATGCTGTGTAACAACCGTTAATGATACAACGCCGCTTAATGATATAAATAGCATTAAGCGTTGCAATTGCAACGCTTAATGCTATAAATTCTTGCATTAACAGTTGACATCTTTAACCGTTAATGATAAATCGCCGCTTAATGATAGAATTGTATCATTAAGCGTTACAAATGCACAGCAGCCTTAACGCTTAATGAAACAAGCAAATATCGACACCCTCAACCGCTAATGATACAAACTTTATATCATTTAGCGTTGCAGTTGCACCCTCTAATTATACAAAATTGTATGAATGAATGAAAATAAATCTTTTCATTTTTTTTTTCAATTTGCTCAACAATCATGATTTTAGTTTTTAAGATCAATTCTATGCAAAAATCAAAATTGTATATAGGAGTTCCGGTGTAACGACGAAAAGTGCCCCCGTCGAATATTGACCTGGGGGTGAAATTTCTGCGGAGAAAACTGACCCAGGGTCAGTATTCTATGACAAGTAGAGTCCTTTTCTACAGTAGAAAACCATTCCAGACCTGTATATCTACAACCCCCCCCCCCCCCACACACACACACGTTGAAAACTGACCCCCATAAAATTTTGACCTCACCTATAAACTAATAAGAAATTATAGAAATTAAAGTCGATACGTGTAGCATTCATGTTATAATGTCCGGGACGGGGGTGGGTGGGGGGGAGGGGATAGCGAACGCATATGAAAAATTAAACATAACTAAGTATGCGCCTCCCGTTTTACCCTTTTACATATATAACATCACTTTGAACAAAGCGATGTCTGCGTTTATCTTAAAGTTCTTGTCATTTTGCCTTGTGGAGCCCCTTCGCTAAGCCTTTTTAGGGTTGTGCCCCCCCCCCCCCCCCCCGATGTATATGCATTATAATGTGCTCGCATGCACTCCCTTTTTGCATTATGCCCCGCTTTGCTAAATTGGCCCCATTATTATAGCAGATGATGACAAACCTAACTTAATGACTACGTATTGCAAAATTTTAGAAGAAACCAAGACTTCGACAAATAAAGCGGATTTTTTAATAGCTACACTGAATGTCTGACAACCAAACATTACACCGTCACACTATCAGATTTATCTTACAGGTACACATAAGACAGCGACTCGCGTGTAAATTCGGAATTTTGCATTTATCACGATTACACTTAATTTATGTATGATAACTCTGCATCGCCGCCAGTATTCATTTTTCGCCAGTTTTGAAAATCCTGAGGCGGGGGGGGGGGGGGGCTTCTTATAAATTCAATTTTTTACTGGTAAACTTAAATATGTTACCATGTGAGGATAGGTTTGGAATTCGACTTCGTTGTTTTAACCATAAACAAGGTGGCCAGCTCTTTAAATTAAAAGCTGGCAAAAAATAAACAAAAACAAACACTTTTTTGAATGAGGACTTTTGGTCTCAAGGCTTGACCCCACATTTTGGCCTGGCCTTAAATTTGGCCTCTACAGAAATTGTTGGCCTCTATTTTGTTTTCATTGTTATTTACATATTTGATAATGTTATTGAATTTTACTGATTTAAGTGCAATACACATGAAACATCACACTAGATGGCGTTTAGTGTCTTATAGTGATAATTCTATTGTAATATATTTATGACTACAGGTACATGTATGAGTCATTGATTCTAATAGACTTTGATCAAGTCTGCTTTTAAATTCCAAAGTAATTTAAGAATATAATACTGCCATTGTATTACCATGGTTTTCTCCCAATGTACATTCTACTTAAACTCAGACTGCTCTCAGTATCGGCCAATACCTATATTAGATACTTGTTTGAGAAAAAAAATAATTGCAGAGACCATTTTGTTTTATTCCAACCAATATTAAAGGACACAAAACGTTTTGCGTTGTTCAAATTTAGATATTGAAGTTCCTAAATTGTTTCCTAAATATTCAAACAACACATACATAAAACTCTACTCTTATAAAAAGGTAATGATAAATGGCATTGCTGAATCAAGTTATTGGAGGATGCAATGTTGCAGTCATTCACTATGACATTATATCAAACCGAATGCTGTTTACCTGACAGATGCATTTTGTCTAAAATAAACTTCATAACTAATCAGATCTATAACCGTCAAGTACACTGCAATACTATAAAGAACCCCCTTCCCGACTTTCTGTATGCAAGATGCAACATGGTGATGATGACTTCGTTTTTTTACTTTTTAAAATTGATTTTTCCACCTCCACAACATATACATGTATATACGTAACACACTGTAAACGTACTACATTTAGCTGTGTATTCTATTCAGCGCTTTTGGCGGAATGCGGCTTCCACTAAATCAAGTACATCGCTAAATGCCATTCATATAATTATGTATTAGAATAGTCACATTCAGGAATACTCTAATTCAAATCCACGCCACCTTGTTCAAAAACTAATTTCCGCCAAATATCGTACACGCTAAATATAACACGTTTACAGTATCTCCTAGATTAAATGACAGAATCATATTGGAAAACTTTTGACTATATTGATATTTATACTGTACAGTCCTTATGTAGTGAAAGTAAACAGAGAGATATGTGAGACACGTGATATGTCCCTGTTTTAATACATACTTGAAAGAGGATAAAGAAATAGAAAAAAAAGCATTACAGTTCAAAACAAAATAGAAAAAAAAGCACAATAAAGAAACAATTTTACCATACATACTACAGTACTACAGCTTATGACTCCTTATCACATATTTTTCTACAGTCTTCATTAGTACATATTTTTCGGTCAAAAGCCTTTTTATTATAACATTATTTAATTCATGTATATTTGAATTTGCGTTACTTTTATATTTACAAGAAAATATATATTGCTTCACAATACGAACTACCAAGTTAAAAAAATATAATTTTGTCTATTGTCTAAAGAGAACTGATTGTTTATCAAATGTTATTAAAAATTAAACTGTCTCAAAATCTGTTCTGCGACATCAGTCCATATTTCTTTTACTACAGTACATTCATAAAATAAATGTCCAATATTCTCTTCATCACAATTTAAAAAAAAATCAAATTTCGGAGTTTTTCCTGTGACAACCGGAAGATACGCCGAATGAAACAAAATAGTGTAAACACATGTACATACATAGGTCTATTATCCCAAAGAGTTAAGTTGTATAGGTGTTTACCGTTTTTGAGATTTTGTGGAGACAAGGGGTTTTTTTTGTCTCGGGACAGGAAACGAACAAACGGAAGTGTTCGTTGAAAATAAAAGTAAGGGATTCTTAAACATTTGCTAACGCACGTTATTGTTTATTAGACTAACTAAAACTATCAAAGAAAAACAGTTAAACTAATTTACAATTTCATTTGTATGAAGCCTTCGACAAAATGAAAACTGTTAAACACATCTTCAATCAAATGTCTATTGTCCATGTAAGTTTCGCATCTCGATCACTTACAGTTTCTGGGATCTTGCGGGTACAAAATTTTTTCTTAAAAAGCTACCTGAGCTAATTGAGATATCTCACCGGAAATAGAATTTTTTTTAATTTAACATCACATAGATGACATATGTAAAGATTTATACTAATGTTTTCATTTTTTGCAAAATACATTACCTATTAAATAAAATACGTAAAATATTTTTGAAGTGTTGCCGGTGACGAACGGAAGTTACAACGAAGAAAACAAAATAGTTTAAACACATCTACAGACATAGGTCTATCATCGCACAAAGTGTAGATGTTCAAGTTTTTTTTTTTTATAGTTTCTCAGACTTCGTGGAGACAAGGTTTTTTGTCGCGAAACAGGAAACATACAAATGGAAATGAATTTTGAAAAAAATGGAAAGAAAAAACACCTCGAGGTATTATAATTTTCTACCCCTCTTGGAAATTTCAGGAAAATCTACTCAGTCATCTCTGAGAAACTCTGTCGACTTAAAAGGGAAAAAATAAGAAAGAACGAAAAAACATTACAATCACTATAAGGTCTTCCGTTGGAAACAGACGACCTTAAATAGAAAGAAAGAAAAACATTACAATCACTATTAGGTCTTCTGTTGGAAACGGATGACCTTAATAAACAGTACAATCCCTATAAGTTATTCCGTTGGAAACGGAAGACCTTAATAAACAAAGACTAAAAGATACCATTAAGTACTCCTTCTTGATAACACACGATCCATAAAACTAATTCTTTAGTTTATAGATGATATAATACTGATACATGTACGTCCGTGAGTTAAATGACGAGAAAAGCTGTGTCTGTAGCACTTTTCATTCCGCTTCATTAATCAGCCGGTCTCCAAAGCAATCCCGCAAAAAATCACGCAGTTGTTTCAAAAATCTAAATATTCAAGGCTTTTATGCGCTTATTTACTTGTGTATAAAGACAATCATGTGAAAGTGTGTCTGCATTCGCTTCTGTTGTTTAATCACAGAACCATCTACTTTTTTATTCAAAAGTTTGTTCAATGTTCAGGGAATCAATATTATCAAACAGTTTCTTAAAAAATGTTTAGAATATGGATTAATTAATAGGGGTACTAGTGTTTCAGTTAACACCATAATTTACTTTTTCATGTAAATTTAAGAAAAATGTTTGTTGAAATATTAGATCATTGAAAATTTCTTGTTTAAACGCATTACGTAAAATGATTAGATTATACTATGTCTACATATATAATTTTCTTATCTAGTATGAATACAGTATGGATACACAACTAAGTCATTTATTACTATTCTTTATTTGCGCAGGATATACATCTTATTGCTTTATTAACAACAGTGTTATTTCATTCATTTTTTACAATTTTGTATCATTAGAGGGTGCAACTGCAACGCTTAATGATATAAAGTTTGTATCATTAGCGGTTGAGGGTGTCGATATTTCCTTGTTTCATTAAGCGTTTAGGCTGCTGTGCATTTGTAACGCTTAATGATACAATTCTATCATTAAGCGGCGATTTATCATTAACGGGTAAAGATGTCAACTGTTAATGCAAGAATTTATAGCATTAAGCGTTGTAATTGCAACGCTTAATGCTATTTATATCATTAAGCGGCGTTGTATCATTAACGGTTGTTACAATGCTGTCTAAATTTTTAAAAATTTAAAGAGCAAGCGTCAAAATTTAGACGGCAGCATAGCAGACGTAACCCCTTTATCTTTAATACGTTGATTCCTAGAATGATAAGATTGATCAGCTGATGCATCTTAGATCTTAAGTAAGCTTCTTTTTTATGTATTGTTTAATGTATGATCAAATCTTGGAATAAATGAGAGTTCTACAATGTTGTTTAAGAGTAGATATAGAAGAATATGAGAGTTTTACAATGTTTTTAAGAGATATAGAAGAATAGACAGTAACTTAATTGGTTTTCTTTTTTTTTTGATAAACTAAATATTAAACAAATATGTAAATCAACAAATGAATTATTTAATGGCACATATGAAGGAATAATTGCGCGGGCCTAGCCGTGAGTGCATGCATATATAAAATGTTTCTTTGCCCCCACATACCCACCTCACCCAAACTTCGTGTAGGAAGCGCCCTTGCCCCCCCCCCCCCCCCCCCACACACACACACACACACACACACGATACGCGCCACCGGAATAGCCCTTCCCCGCCACTTCTCAATCCGCCAAGGAACATACGGTTCACATATTCCGGAAATAGATAAGTTTATCGGGTTTGCTTTGTATACTACTAAGAAGATATTATTTCCTGTTTAAATTGAAAGAAGAAAAACGGATATCTGTTGATATAACAACAGGTAAATCTATAAATAACTCTCAGAATGATTGTATTTAACCAAGAAGTTATTTTATATATAACATATCAATCAACACTGAAGCAAAGATAGTTATTCTGTTGAAAATCACCCCATGTCTTTATCATTAAGTGAGATAATAGTCAACAAACAGTTATACATGTTTAAGGGTGTGAGATTCGTAACAATGTTTATGTGAAGACTGAAGTGAATGTTATATATCTATTTACGGGCTATGAGGACGATAGCAGGTTTATTGCCCCTCTCGACAGCAACTATTTTCTTCAGCGAGGGGTAAAATAAACTTGCTTTCATTCTCATATCCAGTCAATAGACCTGTATTTTATTATACCGAAGAAAACTTTATTTTTTGGCAATGTACATTTTCTTGATAGTAAACAAATTAGATCTAGTCGTCGGACTTTGAATTAAAGGTAGCAACTCGGATTACATTAGAGGTGTTCCAAGATTATAAACAAGGAAAATCAAATGCTGCTCAGGTGAATAATTTTTATAACTATATGTAATTAACTATGAGCAGATAGCAAGGAAACTATATCACAGTTAGATAGAATAGCATGTTTATTATCTGTTATTTTACGTTGAAAAAAATACACAAAGGTTAAAGATATGATAAATCGATATATCGGTTTGAGTTTCAGGAGAAAACGTACCCAGGAGAAAACGTACCCAATTTCTAGGTACGTTTTCTCCAAGAGGGTATTTTTCAAATGCTACTTTAATGCATATTTCAATGCATAAATACATGTATATTAAGATTTATTCATTTTATAAATAATACCTTTATAATAATTGTAGCAACTTTTATTTTAGTACGAATTAATGACCTGTCATAAAGTGTAATCAATCTACTTCTTCTTCTAAGTTTTCCATTTACCGTTAGCCTTACCCATATAAGTATCTCTATGCGAGATCCCCCTATCGGCTGACATAAAATGTAATCAATCTACTTCTTCTTCTAAGTTTTCCATTTACCGTTAGCCTTACCTATATAAGTATCTCTATGCGAGATCCCCCTATCGACTTCTTGAGATACTCATCATTTAATTAGTTCTCCAAATTAGATTGCAATAAAAACTAATTATTTAACGGTTTAGTTTATGGTGAATTAATTGCCGACTAATTAAACTGCTCAGGCGATGTTCGTGTATGCGTATGTAACAAATTATTGTCTAATTAAACAAAATTATTGTCTTCAAAATTTATGTACGTGACTATGTATTTAAAAACAACAGCAACAAATGATACAAACGTTTATTGTATATTTTATATTGTGTCATCTAAGAATATTTATGAAACTATTATTTATGATTTTCATAGGGTACGTTTTCTCTTGGAGAAAACGTACCCAGGTACGTTTTCTCCTGGAGAAAACGTACCCTAGAAATTGGGTACGTTTTCTCCTGGGTACGTTTTCTCCAGCATTCAGAATATGCGCATATGATCTTATCTGTTAAAGGTGTTTATACAAATGAATACTATTTCTACGGATAAACGAAAAAGAAAGATGTATACAAAATATGTGTATTACAATTGCTCAAAAGAATGACTTTTAGAATTTGAAGTAGGCTTGCCACCAGAGCAGTCATATGCAATTATTTAAGCATGTTCAGGTAACTCGAATGCCATCCATTGACTCAGTGAAAAAAATCAACCAAACATCTGTTTATTTAATATGTGTGTGTGTGTGTGTGTGTGTGTGTGTGTGTGTGTGTGTTTAAAGGTGTGACAGTTAGGTTAAGTGCTGTTGAATTTCATTTAAGTCGATTGACCCATTGTTAACCAATGGCAAGCTGCTTACCTTTAATTTAACTCACCTGTCCCCAAACTATTAACAACTCGTACTCGTACTCGGCGATATATATTGTTGTATAAAATTAATCAACTTGCTGAATTATACAAGCCAATTTAAGTGCACATGTGATTATAGTAAAGGTACTGAAAAGCCCCTAAGATTACCCATACATGTACCTCTCTCATGGCAAAAAAATTACCTCTCTGAGGATAATGCAACTTAAAAAAGAATTTCTTCTGATTATCTTAATGTTGTTTTGTAGACTAGTCTAGAATGCCAAGTCAGATAAACAACCCTATTTCTGCTGACGATGCACAACGAATAAAGAAGAATTGGAAATTTTTAAAAAGTCAACTCGATCAAAATTCAATAAGAAATGATTTTATGGTGCAAGGTATATGGGATCTGCCCGACTTCGAAGAAATAGATGCTGAAAAAACCCCGCTAAAAAGAAATGAAGTTTTTTTAAAATTACTTTTGAGATCTGGACCAGGGGCATATAAGATTTTTATTACAGCATTGGAAAATGACCACTCAGATCACATTGTACAAAAGCTTGAGAGTACAGCGATCATACAAAACACAGAGGTATGACAAATCTATATATATCTGTATGACCCAAAATATTATCAAATCTGTTTTGTACAAATGAATATTTACTATTTCTACAGATAAACGAGAAAGAAGGAGGTATAAAGAATACGTGTATTGCAATTGTTTCACGCTTAAAAGAAAGACTTTTAGTATTTGAAGTAGGTTTGCCACCAGAATGCAATTATTTCAGCATGTTTAGGTAACTCGAGTGCCATGCATTGACTCAATGAAAAAGAAAATCCACCAAACATCTGTTTTAATTAATTAATATATATATAAATATATATATATATATATATATATATATATATATATATATATATATA
>WFKH01003881.1:61461558-61475448 GCA_016163765.1 Magallana hongkongensis
TTGACCCATTGTTAACCAATGGCAAGCTGCTTACCTTTAATTCAACTCACCTGTCCCTATACTATAAACAACTCAAAGGCACATTATTGACACCATGCTATTCTATAAAATTAACCAACTTGCTGAATTATACAAGCCAATTAAGGTGCATTTGTGAGTCTAGTAAAACCGGAAAAAGCCCATCAGAACCATACTCTCAAAGCAAACAAATTACCCCTCTGAGGATTATGCAATTTTAAAAAGAAAATCCTCTGATTATCTAATGTTGTTTTGTAGACTAGAATGCCAAGTAAAATTAACCAACCTATTTCTTCTGAGGATGCACAACGAATAGAAAAGAATCGGGGTTTTCTAAATCAATTTCTTGATCAAGAAGCAATAAGGGATAATTTTATGGAGGAAGATGTATGGGATTTGCCCCACTTCGAAGAAATAGATGCTGAAAAAACCCCACAAAAAAGAAATGAAGTTTTTTTAAACTTACTTTTGAGATCTGGACCAAGGGCATATAAGATTTTTATTGCAGCACTGAAAAATCACAACTCGGATCATATTGTAAAAAAGCTTGACAGTACAGAGATCACAGAAAACAATCAGGCAGTATTAGGTAAGTCTACAAAATGAAAATACATGTGATTTAGACTATGAATACATGAACTGTTCTTGATATAGATTCATTGTATTCAGTAAACAGTTTAGCTAAAAAAGTTCAAACATTTAGCCATAGAATAAATTCAGATTATGAGAGAGAAAGGGGAAATAATGTAAAGTTATGCCTAACTTTGTTAAACTCTTTAATAAAATAATTTGATCTACATGTATAAAGATATATTGCATCATATTTCTTTTATCACTACCTATAATAGCCCAAGGCCGCTGTATATCAGCCGGAGAGCCATCAGGTTTAAGGGCTGATATACAGCGACCGAGGGCTGATATGGGATGTAATATAAAAAATGCCATGTCATGATTTTTATACCACATAGAAAATATCAAAGAAATAATATAAAACATCATGTGATGATTGATTATTGTCAGCAAATTCGTTGGTATCTATCACTTGTCTCTTATAAACTTTCTTGTCAATTTGCGGCAGCTGTTTGTATTCCAAGTTGATGTCGACATAATCATTTGACCTCATGCTCGGACAACGGACTTGAACGACGCATACCATTTCTAAGTCATAATAACCGAACATTAATGGACCAAAGATTACATGAAAGGGGTGTTTAATAATCGATTTTATTATACACAGAGGGTGCGTAATAAATATTATTAAACACCCCTAGGGTTTATGGTACACGGGTAGGCATATTTTCGGTTTATATTGCACAGGGCGAAAAAAGCATATTTTTCTATATGTATAAGATGTAATAAAATCAATTGTCTTTTTAAAAATTATGAATTTCTTCGTTTTTATCTATTTATTTATTTTTTTGGTCATCATCAGATCATTTAGCAAGTCTGACAGACAACCAGAAAACCCACGTTCTGACGGAAACAAACCTGCTCAAATTCAACAAAGTTGTGGGTAGTGATATTGTAATATTCGGGTCAGCTTTGCAGCTGACACAAGCCGAAATTGATGGGATTCGAATGGTAAATCAATTGTCGGTGCCCACCCAAAGCTACAAGATACTTCTCAAGTGGAGGAACAGAAATGGTAAAATGGCAACCTTAGGACGTTTTACAAAGAGTTTGATGGATGCAGAGGCTGCAGGGGCTAGTATTTATTGGGATGTTTTTGATGAAGGTGTAAAAGAAGTCACTTCTTAAAAACGCAACATAATCATGAAGCAAAATAAAGTAATAAACAGGTATGTAACATATGCTCCGGCTACTTTTTTAGACATTGAAAAACAATTTTGTTCCAAATCACCCACAAATTGCTTCAATTCAAATGATTTTATGCAATGTGTAAGTTGAATAAAAATAGAAAAATAGGTTGCTGATAAATGAGAAATTATTCTTTATCTGTTATGGGGAGATCATTGCAGACGGGCACTCGATCAGATCCACTAAAGCTCAGAGGGCTTTATGATCGATTTAATCATGTTTTAACTGTAATGGGCTCCTTATTAAAGTCACGAAATTATTTCTTGTTACTTATACAGTAAAACTCGGTTAAAGCGAAGTCCTAAGGACCAATGAATTTACTTCGTTACATCCGTAATTCGTTATATGCGTATAAAGAATTCGTAATAATAGCTATAGCGAATTCACTATATATGTTTTCTTGCACCAGACTACAATTTTTGCTAATTGAGGCTTAGAATGAAAATACATTTTTTGATACCTTTAGTAATCGGATTGTGAATTGAAAAAATTATGTCAAAATAAATTCATTCGAACTATTATGTTAAATGGTAGTGCGAACTTTTTATATTGTGAGGAAATTCGTTATAATATATAAATTTTGTTATTATTTACCTCTACGGGACTCAAAATCAGTTCACTATATTCGTAAATTCGTTATATCCGAATTCGTTATAACCGTAAAATTTTTGCAAAGATTTGTTAAGAATTTTACCGGGGACTCAAAAAAAATTCGCTATATCCGAAATTTCGCTATATCCGTGTTCGTACTAAACGAGTTTTACTGTATCTTTTTTCAATTATAGAATGTAAAATTAGAACTATACACAGACAAAGAGTGAAAGACACTGAAAAATGTAAATATTTCCCTGGAACGATTTTGTTTAAATACATGCATGATTATTTCATTTATATATTTTAATGGCGAGAAACTTATCGTTTACAAATTTATTAGAGGGTTATAATAACTTTAGTTATCTTAGTTAAAATGTATCTTTTTTTTGGAGAAAATATTTATGTTGCAAAACGTGTGTGGTTCTTTCACCCCTATAGAATATTGATTTACTTTTACTTTATTTTTAAATTTCATAACCTTATTTGCTTTCTATTAGTTGTATAGGCCATTCCTTTATACTTTTATTGATCATTTAAATCAATAGCTTATTACATGTATATAAACACTCAGTCGAAAAAAAATCAACATTATAGTTATATTTATTAATACAAAATTGATTGTAGAAAAAATAAAAATGATTTCCCTATTGTGTGTATTGTACCTTTGTGTACAAGTGCTCAGCGCATTTGAGTCCCACGAAGTATGATTATTTAAAGATGCTGATTTGATTGCTATTTATCATGTTTACCATATACATATATTTACAATAATTTTGTATTGTTTTTAATATTTGTTGTTCATTTCAAAACATGTAAAACAAATTTAGAGTGAAAATTGTACATGTAGTTGAAATTGCTATAAAATTTGAAGATTCTTTTTGTTGATGTTTTGTTATTTTATAAATAATAAGGAATCATTCTTTGAGTATTATGAGATGATTAAATACCGTCGGAAAGGGGGAGAGGATTATGATAGATTTGATCACACCCATATGTATTTGATCACCTCATAATTTTTAAAGAAAAACTCCTCATTATATAATTACTTATATTTATATAATTTTAACCATTTGTATGGAGAAATATTAAGATAGTCATTGATGAAATGTATTGGACTATACATTACAAGGTCGATTCGTTATCACAGACAAAGACATTGTAAAATGTAATTATATACATCTAATCTTAAGGTGGGTCCCAACTCAGCAATTTTAAGTGTTTAGCTCAACGAGAGGTGCACTTAGGCACTTGTAATACTAACACACTCTACAGCCTTGGATGCTGAATCTGAGCTATAGATGACGGATGCTGGATTAGGTTATGGTTTTTGAAGCTGGTTAAAGTTTTTGGAGCAGGTGCCCTTTGATGATCATATCTTAGTTACTACTGGTCCTATCTTCACCACACTTGCATGGATGTTGTGTCTTATGATACTTATGCACTTGACAGGCTTCAATGTCGACTCTGAGCCATCAGTTTTGGATGCTGGAGGAGGTTAAGGTGTTTGAAGCAGGTCAAAGTTTTTGGAGCAGGTGCCATTTTCATAAACAACTGTTATGTTTGGTTCAATCTTTACCAAATTTGGAAAGATGATGCATCGTGTGATACTGATGCACTCCACTGGCTTGGAGGCTGAATCTGAGTCAGACGGTACCGATCGGACCCAACCTAACATCAGAGCAGACTCCAACTTAACCCCGGGTCTACTTTCGGGGTTTACATGTACTTGGGGTTTACTCTGGGTCTGCTTTTTGAAAATTTGCGTCCACTGGGGGTTTTCTTTGGGTTTACTCGGGGTTTGCTTTTGGGGTCCACTGTACGCACTGAAGTGTGAAGCACACCTGTCTTTTATCTTACCATCTTACTGCCTGAAATTCTTGCCCCTTGTATATTCCAAATACACATGTATCGTCTGCTTTCAGGGGTATACTTCTGATCGGGGATTATTCTCTGTGTCCACTCTGGGTTTACTTTGGGTTTACTCTCGGTTTACTCTCGGTCCACTCTAGTAAACCCCGAAAGTAAACCCAGCGTTTAGTTGGGGTTTACTTTCTGTAAGGTTGGGTCTGATTGGTACTGTAAGTTTTGTATGCTAGGGAAGGTTAAGGTTTTTTGAGCTGGTCACATGTTTCTGTAAATAGTAGTGCTTATTCAAACTTGCATGCACTGTTGATTTAACTATGTTAATAAATCACAAAGGTAGCTGCAGATACTGAGATTGATCTTGATTATCTAGATGCTTAGTCAAAATTCAAATTTTAGAACAACTCACTTGTGTTAGGTTTTCAAAGCTGGTTACAAAACGAAGTAAAATTTTTTTATACCTAGTCAGACTTTAACAGTTAATATAACTATGGGGTTGTAAATAGAGATAGCTTCAGATACAACGCTTTACCTCTATAATCTTTTTGCTGGGGCAGTTGTAAGTTTTACTGAGTAGTTGAAAACAGGTTTGATTGTTGAAAAAAAATTGTCCTGACTAACTTCCATGGTAAATTTAACTTTGGTTTTGAAATGTAAGGCTATCCCTAGATGTAGGACCTGATTTCCATCATCAAGGATGTTAAGAAAACCTTGTCCTACCTCACTCAAACTTGCTTGATTGACCAGATTGTTGATATATATATATATATATATATATTGATATTGCATTATATTAAATGATACTGTAAAATACCATATGATACGATATGATATTGTCTCATTTTTTGTCTAACACCATATGATATGATATTGTATCATATATAATGATCTTGTATTATATGATATTGATGTATCATATGGTATTGTATCGTATAATATAAAGCTGTATCATATAATCTTGTTAAATATTTTTGATATTGTATCATATGATATTGTATCTTATTGTATTATATAATATGATAGAGTGTTGCATCCTCTGATAAAATTTCATATGATACAACATGTCTGATTCAATATCATATTGCATAAAACAAAATTCTATCAGATGATTAAATAGTTATATAATACAATATCGTATCATATGATACAATATATATGATACGGTATCAACATATAATACCATATCGTATATTATTATACCTCATTATAATAATTTTACATACCGCGCTATCTGATTGGTTCTAGAAATCACGTGTCAGGGCAGTAAAACTTTATATTTCCCTGTCATCGTCATATTTTTCATCGTATCCCACCCCTTCGAAAACCACCCGAATTTTCATTCCATGCATATGAAAAATCCCAGGATGAGCATACGATGTAATCAAATAAATAATTCTTTAAAAATTGTTTTAAATGTCTTTTAAATCAGAAAACTAACAAAGAAAGAAACAGGTACGTTGTTGCTTTACTAGAGTTGCGATTAGACGATTAGAATATGATGTATTCTAAATTATCACATGTCGTTCGGTATAATAAACAATTTATTGCGTGATTGTGAGGGAGATATGAAGATTTATTCCCCCAGAAAAATCATATTTCCCTCTAGCGTTGCCCTCGGGAAATATGATTTTCCCTGGAGAAATAAATCTTCATATCTCCCTCACAATCTTGCAATAAATGTATAATATTACATGATACAATATCATTTCATATGATAAACTATCATATAATAAAATATCACATATCGTATGATACAATACAGTCTTGCATGATACAATATATCATATATTATCATCATAAGTGTTATATTTTATTGTATATTAAATGAAATGACTTTTAAGCATTGAATCCTTATCTTTTGAAAGATACAGTCTCATAATTGCAAGGGTGTGTGCATACGAATTGAATAACGCAAGTTGTCTGCAAATGTGAATTAAACCTAAAAATTACTGTATTATCATATGGGTAACTTTAAATTAATGGAAGAGCCACTGTAACAGCCACAAGCGTGATCTTTGATTTTCGCTTTTGACGTTGCACCTAACAGCGTTCAACGTTTGTGACATCATCATTTTTCTTTATCCTTTCAGGCTTGTCTCTTTCAGAGACATTACAAGTTGTTTCATGTAAATGGTATGGTTTTTAACTAGAAACAGCAACGAAGAGGGTGGAGGTGCAATGCAAATAAAATTGCTCGTGGACCTTGTGTTTTGAAAATTCAATCAATTTCGTAAAAGATTTTCCATGATTAATAATATCTAAAAGGAATGTCTATGTCCTATATTGATAGCAAATCAGATCATTGACTACTGCAACTTTTAAAAAACCAAGAAAAAATCTGTTACAAAATATTTATTTACGCCTTTTGAAATTAAAAACAAATCGCATTGTGTTCTCAAAAATTAGCTCTACAATGGATAGATGAACTGTCAATGTCGATGATATCATGAAGTTTTAGGTAATCTTTTAGCTGGGATGGAATGTATAAGGTATCAATGGCTGGAAATATCGTTGTATCTTTAGAACTTTTCCTTAAACGTTCTCTTACTGCTGACCTACACATCTGTTTCAAGCTGACAGGTTCTTCGACATTAACGTCAAAACATCTCAGATTTTCTCTGATGAATCGATTGTTTATGTCGGCGCTAGTAAAATGATACCCAGCCCCCAAAAACGTTTCCAATAAAGTACTAAACTGTACACAATCATTATTCGAGCGAAAACGATTGTGTCCAGAAAACTGGAACCAGACATCGCTGAGGTTATACATGTTTGGATCCACGCCGTGCTGTAGAAGTAGGATTGCCGTGTCACATTTAAAAAATGGTCCTGGAATATTTAATGTCGTTGGGTGGTTGGCCTTAAGGACTCTCCCTCTCCTATGTGTAAAAGAGCAATCATTGCATAAATCTGTATAAATATATAAAAACCATAAACGCATTTTGTGCAATATATTTTTTCGGTAATGATTGAGCATTTGTTATTTGTTTCATAGAAAAATTAAAATTTCACGGTGTGGTGTAGTTAAATGTTACCAGATACTTGTTGGTGTGACCTCCAATTGCGTCACATTTATCTTTGATTGCTACGCCGAGCGAAAAACAATACTCTTGACCACAAACTTTTCACTTTTTTTTTCACTTTTACCTCACCAAAGGTCGTGCTTTGCAAGCTTAGTTTAGTAGGAATGACAATTTAATGACATTGCCATTTTCTTTAAAGTTTTATTTGAAGATGTATATATTGTACATTATTAGAGAAATTTACAGATCACCTTCGACTAGGTTGATAAGGCGAACAAACCGTTGTGATCCAAGATATAGGTCTTATCTTACACTGATGTATCGCGCACCTAAAAGGAGGGACTATAACGAATATTTAAATTTCAATATTACGTCAAAATCACTAAAACACATGGACAAATCGCTTACGACGCAATTTATAGCTGTTCTACGTCATCAATACACATATATATAGTACAAGTACTGGCTGAACTTGGTATAATTGAAACATACTAAATGCGCTTTTTAACAATATTTAACATGCACAAATTTCTTTAGGTGATGTCACAACGCTGCAGGGAGTTTTATGTTATCTAAAGTTAATTATAACCATCTACATAGATTAGTTTACAAAGTTTGAGCCAGTGAACAAATCATTTATATTTCGATCCTCTCTTACTTCACAATGTTTTAAAACTAGAGTATAACCGCAAGTATTGTATCATAGCAAATGGTTTAACACACTCTGATAGTTGTTTAATTTCATAAACCACCCTCAAAATGATCTACATAACCCTTTTCTTAGAATTTTCGCAGTACTGTTTATGAAAAATTGAAGAAAATCAACACTCCGCACTTTTGCACATGCCTCCGAAAAAACTGAGGCGATGACATGGTCATTCATATATGATATTAATTCAAAATCATCATATAAGTATCATATTTCAATTTGAATAGAGACAATTTATTGTAGAATATTTTAAAATTTATTTCTTTTCTTGCAAGAACGCTTTTCCCCATTATGTTCAATTGAAAAAAAAAGAAGTGATTACAACAAATTTTAAAATGGTCTCTACTAAAAATCTAATTCGATATTTATGTTATTTTTTGATTGATTTTGATATATATTTAGTCATTTTAACTTATGTGAAATTTTCATGAAAATCACCATATATTGTAGAAATGAATTGGGTCCGTCGTCCTTAAGAGATCACATTCAAGAGAAATATTTGAAAGAAATAACAACACAATGCAATCCAAATTATGTACCCATAAAACAGACAGGGCCCCCATCGTGTCGTGTTCAACTTTGCCCCGGCCTCTAGATAAAGTTCCACGAGGACTGGAAGAGACGCTTGCGGCCGACCACAGTTCTCAGCAGACCTGGAATAAGTTCCTCGCATGATATCAAAGATACTGTATAGTTCTTCCATTGGTTCCTGAAGATTCAAACACTGCCGACGACCTTTGAGACCATTTACGTCCGCCCCTGTTTAATAAAACAACGATAATTTACTTGTAAAACGTTAAACAATCAACGCCAAACAACAATGTATTAATGAAACAAGAATAATGGAGGAATGAATATGCTTCAATTTTCTCTAAATTTATTTCATTTTAAATTACAAACCGTATATATCAAAACAGACATAAAAAGACATTTTATTAAAAATCCAGACAAAGAACTTAATTTTGATGATGATCATTGATGCAGTGAATTAATAAAACTATTGCCAAAACAACCACAATTCCATGTTTATTTACAAAGTAGTTAAAACTTTTAAAGTAAAAATCTCTACCTGAATTGAGCAATAATTTAACTATCTCTGCATCTCGCATATTTGTTGCATAATACAAAGGTGGAACGCCCTCTTCAGACGCAAATCGGTTTTCCTGGGGACAGAGGTTCACATCTACCCCAAGTTTTATGAGTTCAGTGGCCAGTTGCAAATCCCTATACCTGAAATTCAGCTATATTGCAAAACAGGTATAACAATTTTTAAAACAGCGCTTAATACCTTGTTACTCTTTTTGAACTTTTTAAACACACGATGAAAAAGAATAAAATCACATCAAATTTAATCAATTTTTCAATAGTAAAAATAATCAAATCGTCATTTATGACATGTGCATGTTTGTCTTATTTTAAAATAAAAATGGAAAAATATGACAAATTAAAGTTTACATTTGATGATAAAGAATTAGAATGTGTTTAGGCCACAGTGTGCGAATTAACCGTCAGGTATAATCTAACTATATTTTTAAACTATCATAATGGTTTACAAAAATAATTCTCTCGTAGTAAGTCCAGGCCGCAGGATCATGAAGCAATCTTAGACTTAAGTCAAAACTTGTACACTGTCATATTGTCTTGTGATTAAATACATCGAAAACATGAAATTCATTTAAAATGTGTCTCTATATTATGTTCATGATTACAAATTTTAAGCGTGACTTTATGACAAATTCTAATTTTTATAAATGAAAGAATTTTTCGACTTAAATCTAAAAATGCTTCATGATCCCGAGGCCAGGTATCATTTATTGCAAAAAGAACTTACATGCATGCTATAACTAAGGGAGTATATTCTTTGTGAACCTTTATTCCATTGTTCTCGGAAGATCCATACATTCCTCGCATCTTCAAGGTAACTTCATTTTCAACAACAGTGTCGACACATTTTAATCGCACTGTAAAAAGCCCCCGAACATACATAAACATGAAAAACAAAATGTTAAGCAAAAGTAGATATTGATCAGTAATTGCTTCTTCAAATTATAATGTTAAGATGTTTATATAGGCTTTCCGTGTCTTGATACACATTATTTTTGATGTTTTTTTTCTGAATTTTGATTTAGTCTTTATATATCTTTGATTTAGAAATATGACATCATAAAGTGAATATCGTTGTTACCACGGATTATGGTGTACACATTTTTTTTTAATCTTAAGCACTTTTCTGTCCTGGAATCATCGAGTCACGGCTTGAAAAACACATTTTCTTTTTAAAAACTATTCTTTGTCTGAAAAATGTAACTCATTAAAGCCAACTTTTAAGATTGACATATGAAAACCCAAGTAAAATGGAACCATTTTGTTTCAGTTTAACATTAAATCACAAAATTGCGTAATTTCAGGATGTTGGTGACGTTTAACGTTTTAATTACACCGTTGGCTGTAATACTTTTAATTATTTTGCATGCAAACTCTACAATTTACGATTAATTTGTTTTATTCTTTTAAATTTCCTCTACCTCCTCGCTTTTCATAATAATAGATAGCCCAACAAATTAGTTGCATATGTTTTTATATTATTGTATAATTTGAATATTTAGACTGTATTTGTTAATAAATTAAAACTTTGCTCTGATGAATAATTTGTGATTTTTTTCTTTAAAAAACCTCAACATAACTTAAAACACATTTTAAAAAGTTTAATATTAGAAGTTAAAATAGCATGCATGTATACCTTAATAATAGTAGTTATTTACATTTGCTAAGCCTTAGGGAAAAATGTCCATAGAATTTATATTCATGTTGTTGTATTCATTCGTATATTCTCACTATACATGTATCTTGAAAGACATATATATATATATATAGTCAGTGATTGATATTTTAAGCTCATCCAATAACTATTGACGGGTCACTATTACATAAAAAAACACAACTTGAAAACTTTGAAATAATCTCATGATTTACTTTATGAAGTGGTGGACTTTAATTTAGCGTACATTACAAAACACTGATTAAAATATGATTATTAAGAATTAGTGCTGTGGTGTATACAATGTATTTTTGAAGGACTTCAAAACAACTCAGTGGACCAGCAAGCATATGCTTATTTGCAGGTGTTAACGTAAGCTTACCTGACTTCCAGGCGTAACTTAGTAAATCCTCTTCATTTTTACACACTGGTGGCCCACTAGAGAAATATTGCAAGATTTGTCCCATCTTCGAATAGCATCTCAATCATGAAAATCTGTTTAGAATCTAATAGTATAAAGCAAGCATAAAATTATTGATTTGAGAAATAAAAATCCAGTCTCTCTTTAATTAAACGAAACACATATAAATCTGTTTTAAATCTTTAACAATGATATTTTTTCTATTTCTTAATGATCTTGAAGTTTGTAGAAAAAGTCCCCTTTTTAATGATAAGACAAAAATATGTATCAAGAACATGCCCTTAGTTTTGTTAGGAAGTCAAAAAATGTCTCCTAACTTAGAAGAAATCAGATTCTTTTTATTTCTAAAGTTATTGATAAAATGGGTTTCCATACAATTAAATTATAACCAATGTTTACTGAATTTAATATATGTAAACACGTTTTTCAAAGGAGTTTCTGATTAAATAAGCTTGCTTTAGATGAATGGTTTTTGTTACACGAATGATTTAAGGTACAATATTTATTTTATCAAAATACATAATCATGATTACATACAAATACTTACATGAAAACGCATCACAGGTGTGATGATTCGCTGTGTGTGTTTGTTTACACATTCACTTTGACATTTATCTGCTTATGTAAATCTCCAAAATGTGTCATACTAAATCAAAGTCAGGTGACCGACACGTTTCTATTTTTGGAAATGACAACTTTTTCTTCTCATGCATGGCCACACACAAATAATCTATGGATTTAATTTATCATATATGGAAAAATGCTTGCCCGCATTCTATGTCAAGCACAAAAATGAAATCTTTAGCCATACCTTGTTTTGTAAAGAGATAAACGGCAGCCAGGACGTGGTATAATTTCCGTGTTAATACAATAATACGATGACGGATCTATGAATGGACCTGACAAGAAGCAAAACTCGCCCATATACAAAATGAATGTAAGGTCTCGTATTATTGTTTATCAAATTATTTTTTTGTCGATTGAAAACTTTAAATAGAATTATAAGTGAGATTTTTCAAAGTACATATAAAAACAAAGGACACCCAGGGAAAGATAAATATATCATTGGTTTGTTTCACTCTAAAAAAAACTTCAAAAAATAATCATTTATCAAAATTGCTTCACAGTTTTACATGTATGAAGCGTACCGTTTAGGAAAAAGGCAACTTTGACAAAATAATGGCTTTAAACTTAAAGCGACTCTTGACTCATCATTAATGTAGTAGGATTAAATAAAAAACAACTTCACCCATATCCATGGGAGGGGGGGGGTGGTGATCACAATTTAATCTAATTAAAATTTTCTAATTTTTATCTTCAAATTTTTATAATGGATAAAAATGTCAAACATAGTAGGTGCAATGTCATGCTTTTTAACACTACTAAGTCATAAAAGTACTGACATTCCCATTTTTTTACTGATAAACTTAGACATTTACTGAAAATGTGCTGACATTACTGATAAACTTAGAAAAGTACTGACGTTTTTACTGACGGTACTGAGAAACTTCGAAAAGTACTGACAAACTTAGACAGTACTGATAAACTTAGAGAAGTACTGACACTTTTTACTGACGGTACTGAGAAACTTAGAGAAGTACTGACAAGTGCTGATAAGTACTGACACCATTGTTTCTTACTCCCGCTAGAGCTTAAAAGGTGTGAAATTGTATTAAATAATGTATTTTTAATTATAATAAAGAGATAACGATTATTTAATAAACTTATTAATAACATTTTACTTGAATGAAAATGTCAATTTTATTAATATGTAATTTTATAAGTGAAGGAAAAATTGAGCCTTGTTTTTTGAAAAAAAGAAACTGGCGGATTTTATAATTCTTACGTTGTTAGCTTGAGTTCTGATAATTATTAAGAAACGAAAAGTCAGTAAAAAAAATTAACACTCTTGAGCTGAATATCAATTAACTTGATCACCCATAACAACATCTAGTTTATTAGCATTCAATCTACCCGTATTACCCATGCACGGATTTATGGGGGATCTGCCCCCCCCCCCCCCCAACCTTTGCACCCCCCCTGGAAAAATCTAATTTCTTAAATTTGCATAAATAATAAATATGGCTCAGACCCCCCCCCCCCCCCCCCCGGGAAAACATAAACAACATGATTTTGGGGTCCGCGCATTTTACATGCATAGTAAATTAAGTAAATTAATGCGCTGTGTTTCCGTATACTTATGATCGCGGTAAGCTTGAAGCGCTTGGGACAGAGGTCGAACGTGTTTATCAGTTATTTTGTCTTTGTGATATAATATAAATCTAGAAATGAACCCTATCCATCTACATTAAGAGCTTGAAGAAACTATATTTTATCTAAACGTCTGACTCTGTCACATTGACACAAATCAAGTTAGACTTGTATACTGATAAACTTCATATTTATCTTATTACATGTATTTAACAAATGACCGTGTTTTGTAATTTGATAATCACACACCGATCGAAATGATCACCTACATGTATAATTTGACAATTTAGCCTGGTGTAAAGACGCATAGAATAACAGTCTAAATGAAATGTCTGTTGGTTCTATTTAGCAGGAAGTATATTAGTTAATATCTAAATCATGTAAATCGCATTTAATGATAGCCATTGTTTTTGTTCTTGATAAATCATGAGAGAGAGAGAGAGAGAGAGAGAGAGAGAGAGAGAGAGAGAGAGAG
>WFKH01003881.1:61481370-61503411 GCA_016163765.1 Magallana hongkongensis
GGAGGCGGGGACCATTTTTGGACACTTCCTGTTTCAGGGGAGTCAGGACCACCCTCGGGGCTCACACATGTACAGTACATATAATTTGATGCCCCTTGACACAAGAAACAAGAATATGCATGGTTTAGATTTAGGGATTGTAACCGTTTTAATGATATTTAGGCACTTCTTGTACTTAGGGGTTCAGGACCGCCCCCGGTGGTCATTACCTTCAAACCGTTTGATACGCCACGACACAAGAAACAAGAATGTATATGGTTTAGGGGTCAGGCTCCCAACAATTATTTTTAGATATTTGGTCATTTCCCGTTCCTGGGGGCAGGGGATGACCCCAGGGGCCGGATCTAATGTATCTTATATGTCGATTGAACAGTCGATATATAGGTTTCTGAAAACCTAATGTCAGTATCTCTGACCTTTCTAGTTATAACTATTTACAATAGAGTTTACAATTTTTCATAGGATTCTATATTGAACCCAACACCCCATTAACCCCCCTAAAATGGGGTTGTCCAAAAAAAATATTTCATTCAAAAGGATTGCTTAAATGAACAGATAAAGATAAAATTTTGAACAAAATTTAAAATTTAAAAATCCGACTTTTTTGTTTCACTTCCGGTGACGACCGGAACAAGTTTGGTTGCTCAAACACATACCATAGTTGAAAAAAAAAATCAGAAAAAGAAACCTCTTAATGAGATGGATGAGAAATCTCCACATATGAATATCAATTTTCATGTTTTCACCATTCCAATGCTGTTTTTTATTTTTATTAAAAAACCGTGAAAATTCCATCCAAAATTAAATAATTAGAAAGTACAATTTTGTTTGCATCCGGTGACAACAGGGGGTAACTGACAAATTATTGATACCTATTATATGCAGATTTTTATGTAAATCGTATCATAAAAGAAAGTTTAGTTGATCAATCACTCGCCGTTTATGAGATCTCGTGCATACAAAACAGAAAGAAACATCTCAATGAGATGTCTGAAATATCTCAACGGAAGAAAAAAATCTTTTATTCAAAAGGATTGCTAAATTCCTTTAGATAAATTTTTGAACAAAATATGAATATTTGGAAATATCCCAGCGGAAAAAATCGTTTATTCAAAAGAATTGCTAAATTGCTTTGGAAAAGATTTTGAAGAAAGATTAAAAATTCATCAAAACAGCTAAAAATTTTAAAAAGCCGATTTTTTGTTTCATTTCCGGTGATGACTGGAAGTGACGGACGACATTCCATACCCTTGTGCATTCAACAAATCATATATATATATATATATATATATATATATATATATATATATATATAGAACTCATTCGCGAATTAATCATGAACTTGTGATAGTTAGGGTGAATGCAGTTGGAATTTCAAATATAAGTCGACTGTCCCATTGTTAACCACTGACAAGCTGCTTACCGTTAATTCAACTCACCTGTCCCTATACTAACAACAAGTAACACTTTTTTTGTGTTTTTAAAAATTTCAAATTCCTTTAGTTTTAAGTTTAAGAGGTTCAAATTAATGGAAGAGCCACTGTAAGAGTCACAAGCGTGATCTTTGATTTTCGCTTTTGACGTTGCACTTAACAGCTTTCAACGCTTGTGACATCTCCATTTTTCTTTATCCTTTCAGGCTTGTCTCTTTCAGAGATTTCACAAGTTGTTACATATATATATATTTACGTATGGTTTTCAACTAGAAACAGCAAAGAAGGGGTGGGGGGGGGGGCAATACGAATAAAATTGCTCGTGGACCTTGTGTTTTAAAAACTCTATCAATTTCGTATAAGATTTTCCATGATTGATAATATCTAGAAGGAATGTCTATGTCCTATCTTGATAGCATAAAATCAGGTCACTGACTAATGTAACATTTAAAAATCCAATAAAACTCTGGTACGAAATATTTATTTACGCCTTTTGAAATTAAAAACAAGTTGCATTGTATTTAAAAAAGAAAGCTCTACAAGTGATAGATGAGCTGTCGATGATATCATGGAGTTTTAAGTAATCTTTTAGCTGGGATGGAATGTATAAGGTATCAATGGCTGGAAATATCGTTGTATCTTTAGAACTTTTCCTTAAACGTTCTCTTACTGCTGACCTACACATCTGTTTCAAGCTGACAGGTTCTTCGACATTAACGTCAAAACGTCTCAGATTTTCTCTGATGAATCGATCGTTTATGTCGGCGCTAGTTAAATGATACCCAGCTCCCAAAAACGTTCCCAATAAAGTACTAAACTGTACACAATCATTATTCGAGCGAGAACGATTGTGTCCATAAAACTGGAACCATACATCGCTGAGGTTATACATGTTTGGATCAACGCCGTGCTGTAGAAGTAGGATTGCCGTGTCACATTTAAAAAATGGTCCAGGAATATTTAAAGTTGTCGGGTAGTTGGCCTTTAAGACTCTCCCTCTCCTATGTGTAAAAGAACAATCATCCATAAATATGTATAAATATATGAAACCATAAACGCAGTAGGTGCAATAGATTTTTTTTTGGTAATGAATGAGCATTTGTTATTTGTTTCATAGGAAAGTTAAAATTTCACGGTGTGGTGTAGTTAAATGTTTTCCGAAACTTGTTGGTGTGACTTCAAATTGCGTCACACTCAGTTTTGATTGCTACGGCGAGCAAAAAAATACCCAATTCCTGATCACAAACTTTTCACTTTTTTTTACTTCTACCTCACCAAAGGTCGTGCTTTTCAAGCTTAGTTTAGAAGAAATGACAATTTAATGACATTGTCATTTTCCTTACTAGGTTGTTGAGGCGAAGAAACCGCTGTGCTCCGAAATGTAGGTCTTATCATACACTGATGAAATTTGTGTGCATAATAGATCAACGAAGGTTTTGTGGGTTTTAGTTGTTGTTATTTTAATTGTTCTTTCTCAATCTTTTTATATATGTGTCGCTTACCGAATTTAATTTTATCAAATTAAATCAAATGCTTAATTTAATTTGATGGAATAAAATTTCGGAAAGGACACATTTATACCTTAAGGACAACGGACCTAAGTCGCTTTGCGAAGATGTATCGCGCACCTTAAAGGAGGGCCGTACATTGTAACAAATATTAAAATTTCAATATTACGACACAATGACTAAAACACATGGAAAAATCGCTTTTGACGCAATTTATAGCTGTTCTTCGTCATCAATACATATTTTTATAGCACAAGTAGTGGCTGAACTTGGTATAACTGAGACATACTAAAAGTGCTTTTCAACATTATTTAACATGCACAAATTTCTTTTTACCTGAGAATGTTTTAAAAATAGAATATAACCGCCAATGTGCTTTTGAATAGAAGTATATTATATAATTTCATTCCCAATTCTTTATTATTATTTAGATATACTTAAAGCGATAATATTAATTTTAATTCACCAATGTTTTATTTTACACCATATCAATTGATCAAAGAATTTAATGAAGTTACAGTTAGCAAAGGAGAGTATGTTGACATTTTTTCACTCGCTCAGTGGTTATATAATAGCTACTGTACACAACCCTTCTTGACAATTTGCAGATCACGGTAGCGAGGTAGAGAAAATGAGATCACAGAAACGCGTGTACAAGTATATACACACACTTCCTAAGATCTGAATAGTCGGTCACTGATTATATAATTATGGCTACTGTACACACCCTTCTTGACAATTTGCAGTGCACGGTGGCGAGGTAGGGAACAATGAGGTGACAGACACACGTGTACTTGTATATACACACACTGCCTAAGATCTAAATGCTCGGTAATGCTAAACAATTATGGAATATTTTGTTTAAACGCCGCTTATATGACTTTCTTTCCCAGTCTGTCAAGTAAAGAAACAGAAATTTAAAACTTTGATTTATCAGTTTTAAGAATACCAAATATAAAAGGATAGAGCTTAAAATTCGGAACATCATTTGACACAGTCATATGAATTAAACCGTTTTAATCTCATATTTTTCATTTTTCGAATTCAGAATTTAAATAATTGTAAGATATTTTTTTCTAATCTAAAACCCGGAACATTGTTTTAAGATCATGCATGCGTTTCTTTACATTACCCGTTACTGGTATTTGTATACATGTATTAAATTTTTCATGAACTGTATCATTGCTTTATATGTATGAAGACAATTCTATACAACAATGCATATGAATTACTAAACTAGACAATGCACCCTCATAAAAGTTAAAAGTGTCAAAGGACCGGACTAATTTCCCCTCCTAAAAAATCAACTCTCTCTCTCTCTCTTTCATAATTTATCAGAGGAAAAAACCCATGGTTGACAACAAATATCATCGATTGCGATTTAGATGATTTAGATATTAAAACTAATTAACTTCCTGCTAAATAGAATCAACATGCATTTCATTGGGACCATGTTATTCTATGCATCATTACACCAGGCAAAACAGTCAAAATATAGGTGAGCATGATCGGTGTGTGATTATATGCACGTGATAATCATGTTTTGTTATTAAGCGCTTTAACCCAGGCAGGCTACGTGGCACAGAACGTTGCAGATTTCCCGCACTCATCTTTTACTTGTATATATATCTTTTAACAAATTACAAAACACGGTCATAGAATAAAATAAGCGGTTTATCGGTATAATTATTTATCTTGATATGTGTCAATGTTGAGTCAGAATTATTCACGTTTGTAACAATATTGACCTATATGAAATACAAAGAAAAACAAACACCGTCTAAACCATGAATGCTTTTCTTGCTTTCCATTTCCATATGTATCAAAAACTGCTAAATATATACCGGTATTTAAGAAAACCCGAGAACATAATTAAAAACATTTTTTTTACTTTAGCAAGCAGTTAATGACCGTACAGGGGATGTCAGGGGCATGTACAGGGACATACGGTGGCTTACAGTGGGTGACAGGGGCGTACAGGGGGTGACAGGTGCTTACAGTGGCACTCAGGGGATGTGTACAGTGGCTGACAGGGGATTACAGGGTGTACAGGGGCTGTGTACAGGGGATGACAGGGGGGGGTGCACAGGGGATGACAGGGAAAACACAGGGGGTGACAGGGAAAGACAGGGGATTTTCATACGGACAGGAGTTTTCAAAGCCAGTAGTGTTAAGAGATCACATTCAGGAGAAATATTGTAAAGAAATAACAGCACAAAGCAATCCAAATTATTTACCCATAAAACAGACATGGCCCCCATCGTGTCGTGTTCAACTTTGCCCCGGCCTCTAGATAAAGTTCCACGAGAACTTGAAGAGACGCTTGCGGCCGTCCACAGTTCTCAGCAGACCTGGAATAGGTTTCTCGCATGATATCAAAGATACTGTATAGTTCTTTCACTGGTTCCTGAAGATTCAAATACTGCCGACGACCTTTGAGACCATTTACGTCCGCCCCTGTTTAATGAATCAAAGATAATTTACTTGTAAAACGTTAAACAATCAACGCCAACCAACAATGTATTGATGAAACAAGAATAATGGAGGAATGAATATGCAATTTTTTCTAAATTCATTTCATTTTAAATAACAAATTGTATACATCAAAACAGACATAAAAAGACATTTTATTATAAATCCAGACAATTAATTTTATTGTGATGATAAAGATCATTGATGCAGTTTATAAATAAAACTATAACCATAATTCCATGTTTATTTACTAAGTATGTAAAACTTTTTAAGTAAAAATCTCTACCTGAATTGAGCAATAATTTAACCATTTCTGCATCTCGCATATTTGTTGCATAATACAATGGTGGAACGCCCTCTTCAGCCGCAAATCGGTTTTCCTGGGAACAGAGGTTCACATCTGCCCCAAGTTTTATGAGTTCAGTGGCCAGTTGCAAATCCCTATACCTGAAAATCAGTTATTTTGCATAACATGTATAACAGTTTTTCAGACACCCGCGGATTCCATTGTATTTTTTTAGCACACGATGAACAAGAATAAAATCACATTAAATTTCAGGTGCTATGGGACATTTGTTGATATAATGTGAATTAAAGTACATTATTATCAAAATACTTCACCGGTTTAGAATTTTCAAATTTTACAATTTTTAACTAAACAATACGTTTAAAAATTTTTGGAAAAGACAAAAATTTTAAAATCCCCAGCGGGATTCGAGCTTATGACTTACAGATAAGTAGTGAAGCCGCTAATCCACTGCGCTACGCTGTTAGGAGAACACTTTGGGAAAGAAACTATTTCTAAAATTACACTTGATTTTATTGTTTATTTTGACGAGTAGTACGTCACAACATGGAAGTGTCCCATACCACCTTAATCATCATTTTTTTCAACAGTAAAAATAATCAAATCGTCATTTATGACATGTGCGTATTTGTCCTATTTTGAAATCAACGTGACAAATTGTACATCTGATGATATATATTTAGAATGGGTTAAGGTCTGGGCAGTGTGCAACTTTACTGTTAGGTATAGTATAACTATATTTTTCAACTATGGTTTTAAAAAAATAACTCTCTCGTAGTACATATGTGATGTAATTTGATTTTACACAATTTAAGTCCAGGTATCATCTATTTAAGCATTGAATGCTTCTTTTTATATGTCATGTCGTCAGTCCTATGACACACCAAGCGGTGCAGACAATTTGAATACCGCGCGTTAGCGCGGTATTATAATTTGTCTGCACCGCTTGGTGTGTCATAGGACCGACGACATGACATCCAAAAATAAGCATTCAATGCTTATATTAATATTTTCATACTGATGTCTATTTGTATGAAATATTGTGTATTGCCGCTATAAAGCCATTATTTGCGCTCTTAGTCAGGGATATAAAACATACATGGAACAGCCATATTAACATATTATTTAGTTAGCTTCCGCGACAAAAATTATAGTGCCAGAAACGTTGTGGAGAAAAATCTTTTTTATTAAGGAGTAGACATATATTAATAATTGTTTTTCAAAATTAAATATCAAATTGGTTGTGTAAGATTGAAAGTTTTATTTAATCTTTAAAAAATAAATATACTTAAAACACGTGAAGACGTTTGTATCTGTGCTCATGGCGCATGAATTAGCAAAGTGTATTCATAGAAAATTGAACGTCGCATATTTTCAAATGCAAACATAAGGGGAATTAGAAAATGAATGTAAATATTACAAAATGAACTTACATGCATGCTATAACTAAGGGAGTATATTCTTTGAGAACATTTATTCCATTGTTCTCGGAAGATCCATACATTCCTCGCATCTTCAAGGTAACTTCATTTTCAACAACAGTGTCGACACATTTTAATCGCACTGTAAAAAGCCCCCGAACATACATAAAAAAAGAAAAACAAAATGTTAAGCAAAAGTAGATATTGATCAGTAATTGCTTCTTCAAAATATAATGTTAAGATGTTTATATAGGCTTACTGTGTCTTGATACAAATTAAATTTGATGGTTTTTTTCTGAGTTTTGATTTAAACATAATATATCTTCGATTTAGAAATATGACATAATAAAGTTAATATCGTTGTTACCAGAAGTTATTGTGTACACATTTTTGTATTTAATTTTAAGCACTTTTCTGTCCTGGTTTCATCGAGTAACGGCTAAATAAACACATTTTCTTTTTAAAAATTCTTCTTTGGCGGAAAAATGTTACTCATTAAAGCCAACTTCCAAGATTCACATATAACCCAAGTAAATTGGAACCAATTTGTCTCAGTTTAATATTGAATCACTAAATTGCGTAATTTCTTGATGTTGGTGATGTTTAACGTTTTAAATACATCAGTGGCTGTAATATTTATAATTATTTTGCATGCAAACTCTAAAATTTACGATTAATCTGTTTTATTCCTTTAAATTTCCTCTACATCCGCGCGTTTCACAATAATATGAAAGATAGTCCGACAAATTAGTTGCGCATGTTTTTGTATTATTGTATATTTGAAAAATTTAGACTGTATTTGTCCGTGCATTAAAACTTTGCTTTTATATATTATGAATACTTTATTATTTATTTTTCTTTAGAAAACCTCAACATACCTCAAAACACATTTTAAAAAGTTTATTATTGACAGTTAAAATTGCATGCATATATCCTCTCATCATAGGTAGTTATTTACATTTGATAAGACTTAGGGTAAAATATCCACAGAAATTATATTCATGTTATTTTATTCATTAGTATATTCTAACTATACATGTCTCTACACATTTTTTTCAAAACATGGTTGTAGAGAGGACACCAATGAACCTCCTTCATATTTTCTCAGATTTTTAAATCTTCAAAATAAGTCTGTAGCTGCGCAGTTCGATAGCTCTTCTGAGTGATTAAAAAGGCATTAATTGTCCTGTTCTTGCTTTCCAAACAAAATGACAGGTAGGACTTCATATTTATTGCTTTTATATCTTTTGGCAACATTTTGGTCAGTTTCGGGCAGAAACAAGCCAATTCAAGAAATGTTTACATTCTTATTCTCAAATGTACAAGATGGCCGCACATTCCCCTTTATGTAGCGTACCTTACAAAACACTGATTAAAATATGATCATTGAGAATTAATGCTGTGGAGTATACAATATAGCTCTGAATGTCTTAACTACAGTGGGCCAGCAATCATATGCTTATTTGCTTACCTGACTTCCAGGCGTAACTTAGTAAATCCTCTTCATTTTTACACACTAGTGGCCCACTAGAGAAATATTGCAAGTTTTGTTCCATCTTCGAATGGTATCTCAATCATGAAAATCAGTTTAAAATCTAGTATAAAGCAAGCATAAAATTATTGATTTGAGAAATAAAATTCCAGTCTCTCTTTAATTGAACGAAACACATGAATATCTGTTTTAAATCTTTAACAATGCGATTTTTCTAATTTTTTAATAATAATGAAGTTTGTAGAAAAAGCCCCTTTTTAACGATCAAAATATTCCCATTTCTTAACAAAAATATTACATTAAAACATGCTCTTAGTTTTGTTCGGAAGTCAAGAAATATTTCCTAACCTTGACGAAATCAGATCTTTTTATTTCTATAGTCATTGATGAAATGGGTTTCTATACAATTAAATTATCATCAATGTTTACTGAATTTTATATACGTAAACACGTTTTTCAAAGCAGTTTCTGATTAATTAAGTTTGTAGATGAATGGTGTTTGTTACACAAATGATTTAAGGTACAATATTTATTTTATCAAAATACATAATCATGCTTACATACGAATACTTACATAAAAACGCATGACAGGTATAATGATTAGCTGTGTGTGTTGGTTTGCACCTTCACTTTAACATTTATTTGGTTATGTAAATCTCCGAAATGCGTCATACAAAATTAAAGTCAGGCGACCGACACGTTTCTATTTTTGGAAATGACAACTTTTTCTTCGCATGCATGGTCACACACAAATAATCAAGTGATTAAAAATCTATGCATAGATATACAGATACGTGCACACATCCTATGTCAAGCACTAGAATTGTTCCGGGCAAAGAAATCGTTAGCCATACCTTGTTTTAGGAAAACAGATGTACGGCAGCCATGACATGGTATAATTTCCCTGTTAAGGGGGATGTGCGGCCATCTTGTACATTTGAGAATAAGAATGTAAACATTTCTTGAACTGGCTTGTTATTGCCCGAAACTGGCCAAAAATATTGCCAAAAGATAAAAAAGCAATAAATATGAAGTCCTACATGTCATTTTGTTTGAAAAGTATGCATACAAGAACAGGACAATGCTTTTTTAATCACTCAGAACAGCTGTCGAACTGCGCAGCTACAGACTTATTTTGAAAATTTAAAAATCTGCAAAAATATGAAAGGGGTTCATTGGTGTCCTCTCTACAACCATTTGTTGAGAAAAAGTTTTAATTTTACTCATTTAAGTTGTAACTTTGTCTCAAAGTAAGGTACCCTATTCTTACAATGGGCCTAAAAGACCACAAGATATATATGTCTTTGTACATTGCAAGTATATTTTCATTAAAATATGATATTTACTTTTTTAATTTAAGACAATCGCTTTTTTGGACCCCTATCCCACTTCTAAAAAGAATTTACTTTAATTTATACTTATAGAACTAAAAAATCCCCATAAAACAAACATGGGACAGGTATAGAAATGTATATCAAATTAAAAATGGATTTTTTTGAATTGATGTTTATTTTTTGTATGAAAATATAACGTCAATGTGTCTCCATAGAAACAGGAGTTCTAAGTATAGATGGGATTTTTCTTGTTCTAAAAATAGATCCCATGCCGACTGATAAAAATAGTGTACCCTATTTTGAGGCAAAGTTACAACTTAAATAAGCAAAACTCAAACTGTTTCTCAACAAATATTTGTAGAGAGGACACCAATGAACCTCCTTCATATTTTCTCAGATATTTAAATCTTCAAAATAAGTCTAGATCTGTAGCTGCGCAGTTCGACATCTGTTCTGAGTGATTAAAAAGGCATGGCCCTGTTCTTGTATGCATACTTTTCAAACAAAATGACATGTAGGACTTCATATTAATTGCTTAATATCTTTTGGCAACATTCTTGGCCAGTTTCGGGCAGAAACAAGCCAGTTCAAGAAATGTTTACATTCGTCTGCTCAGATGTACAAGATGGCCGCACATCCCCCTTAATACAATATTTTAATTCGAATCTAAGAATGGAGCAGTCACGAAGCAAGACTTTACCCTTATGTAAAGTGCCAAATGAATGTAGGATTTTTTGTCGACTATAAAAATTAAATACAATAAGTAATATTTTTCAAAGTATATATAAAAACAAATGAGACCCAAGGAAAGATAAATACATAATGGTTTCTTTCGCTCTGCAGAAACTTACAAAAATAAACGTTTGTCAAAATTGCATCACAGTCTTACATTTATGTAACGTTCCGTCCAGGTAAAACGCAACTTTGACAAAATCATAGCTTTAAACTTAAACCGACTCTTGATTCATCATCAATGTAGTAAGATTTAATCAGAAAACTTCACCCATATCCATGGGGCGTGATCACATTTTGATCTAATTAAAATTTTCAAATTTTTATCTTCAGATTTTTACAATGGATACAAATGTTAAACAAAGTTAGTGCAATGCCATTCATTTTAAAAGACAGAAAACAATCAAATGTCATGCTGTAAAGTTTTACGCAAAATATACAATGCATAATACTATCTGTTATGTAAAAAAAATCAAATCATGTTTTTTGTAGACATCAGTTGCCAGATACAAAGTTCCATATTAAAAATAAATGAGACTTCGCAAACACTAGAAAGTGTTAATATATCAAACTTAAAAAATACATAACTTGCAAATAGTGAGAAACCTGAATTAAACTAAGTGTTAACGAAAATTAATACTCAGTATACAACCAATGTAAACAAAAACATTACACAAGCTCAGTTTACAAAACAAAGTTTTGTGAGCATCGTATCTCTATTGTACATCGTTTTTTATGGCATTAAAAGTCAGGTTACCCATAACAAATACCTTAAAAACGCATTGTGAATAAATAATAATGGAAAATGGATTAAAATTTGTAAACTTACACAACTGAAATCAAGGTCATGCCTCTTTAATCTAATATTTTCTAAAAGGTTGTGAGATTTTTCTTTCAAAATATTTATTAACGTCCTTTGAAAATAAATTGCACTATGTTATACAGGACCATCCTCGACAATAAATATCTGAGCTGTCAATGTCGATGATATCACGGAGTTTTAAGTAATCTTTCATTAATGTTGGAATATGTAAGGTATCAATGGCTGGAAATATCGTTGTATCCTTAGTATTCTCCCTTAAACGCTCTCTTATTGCTGATCTACACATCTGTTTCAAGCTGATTGGTTCTGCAACATTTACACCAAAACGTCTCAGTCCTTCTCTGATGACTCGATTGCTTTGGTCGACACTTGTGAAATGATACCCAGCCGCCAAAAACGTCTCCAAAATAACGCTAAACGTGGCACAACCATCCCTACATGAATAACGAGTGCAGTGTTTAGAAAATTGAAACCAGACATCGCTGAGGTTATACATGTTTGGATCCACACCATTCTGTAGAAGTAAGATTGCACTGTCACATTTAAAATTCAGACCAGGTAAAATACTCGTTGTTCGGTGTATGGGTTTGAAGACTTTTCCTTTCCTATATATTTTGGAATAAAACACGAATTAATCGTTATAAACGTTATAAATCTAAACCTTAAACACATTCAGGGTGTCAAATCTTTCATTAATAACTGATCTCACATGAGTGTAAAATGTAAAAGTTGTGTATTCAACACAAACATGCTTTGTTGAAGGTTGGATCTCAGAAAGCTACATACGTATAAAATAAAGTATATGTTGGACATGAGATAATCAAATTACAATCTTCATGAATTCTGTACCACCATTTTTTGACATCGCCGTCCTCTTAAACAATTAGAGGAGTAAGTTTTTATTGTCGTTCACGATATCCATTTATCAGTATATAGAGTTCCGTTTGAAGAAAACATGAAACCGTTGTGGAATAATTTATATGTAATGATTAAGCAAATGACAGTCTTTAATACAGGAATAATTCCAAATCTAGAGATGTTTAAATAAACAAGCATCCTTTGAGCATTGCACAAGCAATACATGTCTCCTACCGGCACCCATCTACTCCCTAATTTTAAAGCAATTGTCGTTTGTGATAAACAGGTCTGGAGAAAATTATTTTTAAATGTACAAAACCAAAAAGTATTAAAAACCGAGTCGTTTTAAAATGCAGTTCTTCATCGACTTTGGATTCAGTTGAGTGTTATAATCGTTAGATTCATTTGGGTCCATTTGTGTAAAATCAACAAACCGGCGTACATTTGAACCTGATGATAAATGCGAGAATTTTTAAAAAAAAAATTAATAACTTTAACACCTGTTAATAAATAGGGAATGGTAGTTGAACTCGATAAATGAAAATGTCTCTGTTTGATGGAATGGTACAGTTAGATTTGCACGATAAAATTACATCCCGTCTCCTAATGTCTTATAATTACCTTCATTTATTGGAACACTGATCGAGTCTATTACTAACCCGATCGTAAATAAGAGCCAAATTTAGAATTAATTAGTATTACGTAAATACCTGAGAATTAAAAGTAACAAAAGTCAAATGTTTTCTGTAGGGCACCATTATGAAGCTACACAGGAACTTTAAAACCAAATCACAAAACCATAACAAATGAAAAAATAACTCTAATCGGGGCATTATAAAGTAATGCAAACAAAGCGAGGCAATCATTGGGGGTAGGGATGACCCAGGGGTCATGTGATGTCCCAGTTTACAAGGAACAACAATATATATGGTTTAGGGTTTGGGATCTTACCACTTTTTAAATTATTTGGGCATTTCCTGTGTCAAGTGCAGCTGAACATTCCGGTATGGTCATGGCCTTCATGATGCCTTTTGATAAAAAAAAAAAAAGGAACAGCAATATATAAGATTTAGGAGTGGGGATCTCAAAAATTTACAAGATATTTGGGCACTTCCTGTTTTAGAGGGGTCAGGATCAAATATCAGGCTCATGAACTACATACAATTTGATGTACAATGACAAAGGAACAAGAATATATATGGTTTTGGAGTGGGGATCTCAACTGTTTTAATGATATTTAAGCATTTCCTGTATAAGGGGTCAGGACCACCTCCAAAGGTCATGACATATATACCGTTTAATGCATCCTGTGAAGAGGAACAATAAAATATGTGGTTCAGAAGTGGGGTTCTCAATAGTTTTTAAGATATTTGGGCACTTCCTGTTTCAGGGGAGTCAGGACCACCGCCAGGGCTCATGAACTACATATTATTTGATGCCCCTTAACACAAGAAACAAGACTATGTATGGTTTAGGGCTGGGGATCGCAACCGTTTTAATGATATTTAAGCACTTCTTGCATTTGGGGGTTCAAGACCGCCGGTGGTCATTACCTCCAGACCGTTTGATACGCCACGATACAAGAAACAAGAATGTATATGGTTTAGGGGACAGGATCCCAACAATTATTTTAGATTTTTGGTCATTTCCCGTTCCTGGGGGTAGGAAACTGAAATCTGTACTTTGTTTTTTTATAAAAAAAAAAATGAATAATTAGTAACAACAAGTTTTGCGTGGCGGCGCAATGTGCGACGTCGAAAAATTTCAGTCTTTACGTTGTTGCTAAAATCTCCACATCGTTTACAATAACATTTATGTTTTATTTACGAAAATGTCTTGGAAAAAATATTTTCTTTGTACATGTACCCTGAGTACACATACAATATACATTTCTATTTTTTTTTTAATATTTTCAAAGTACAAACGATTTGTCGACTCCAAACTTGCCCTGTATTACTTGTTGTCTAACGTCAAAATTTTATCAGTTACCGCTGCGCCACCTTGAACGCTGACGTCGTCATTTTATAACGAGTTAACACTTCAACTTGTCACAAAATGCGCTATAAAATCCTTAAAAGTTTTGTTATAGCCAACACATTTTCTGGGTAAATAATAGAATTATTAACAAATTTAAATGTATTTTTTATTTGAATTTTTTCATTTGAAAAGTACTTTTCCTCGCAATTTTCATTTCGTTATGTAGATTTTAACTTTTCGTTTTTGACATTGCGCCGCATGTCGAATTTATGATCTAGTATGCTTTCATTTCACTAATTTAATTTAAAACAGTATTTGATTTCAAAACATGATTTGAATACAAATTACTTGAACCATTTGTGGCGCAAGTTTCATCTTTCTGTGTCTTGGATTAACTGAATAACGCCACTTGTCTACGCTATTTTGGGACAATCCTCGTAAGCTTATTTATAGCTCTATCTATTCTCTATTAAATCTAAAATTTTCAAGAATATCTCTTAACGCATTTTTGACACATTACATTTAAAAGAAAAAAAATCTTGGCAAGAAACGGAAGACCTTAATATTAAGAACTGAGCAAACAAAGAAAGTCTTCACTTCTTTGGAAAAGGAAGTGGGGACAGAATGACTGAAAAACCGTGATAAAGACGAAAGTCTCTCCCCCTCTCTGTTTTTGCATAATAAGAAAGCAGTGATATCTTAAAGATGTAATCTGTTATAATAACCCATAAAACAGACAAGGTCCCCATCTCGTTGTGTTTAAATTTGCCCCGGCCTCAAGATAAAGTTCCACGAAGTCTTCCGGCCGATGACATCTTTTATTATACCGGGTATAAGTTCGTCTAATGTGATCAAAGATACTGTACAGTTCTTCCTTGGGTTCCTGAAGATCCACACACTGCCGACGACCTTGAAATCCATTTACATTTGCCCCTGTGTATAAAACAAAGATAAGTTCATGTCAAGAAATAACGTTGAATAACAAACCTACCCCATCCTTTCAAAAAACATCGTCTTAATTAAATGAGAAGAAAAAAAATGATGAACATATACTTCAGTAAAATCATTCGATTTGAACTTATGAACAACATATTATAAAACATGCATTGAGAAACTTTTTATTACAAAATCAGACAAAAAACTAATTGTAATGATGATATAGATCATTGATGAGATGTATAAAATAGAGATTGTCAAGAAAATCATTCTTTTGTTTTATTTCATTTATATGTAAAACAAAAAAAAAAGAAAAAGGAAAAAAACGAGCTCTACCTGAATTCAACAATATTTTAACTATCTCTGCATCTCCAACATTTGTTGCAAAATACAACGGTGGGACGCCCTCTTCGGACGGAAATTGCATATCCCTAGGACGTACTTGTAAGTTTACGTCTGCGCCAAGTTTTATAAGTTCGGTGGCTAGTTTTAAATCCCTATACCTGAAAATCAGTTGAATTGGTACATGTATTACAAAGAGCTGTCAAGTACGTCGTTACGTTATTTTGAAACTTCTCAAGCACAACATAAACATGAATAAAATCTTTATAATTTTAATCAATTTCTTAAATAATCATTTATGACATCATTTGACAAATGTCCCATTTTGCAAAAAAAAAAAAAAAATATTTTTAACAAAAGGTGTACATATACATTTGATAATTTTAAAAATATATTTAAAGTATGATTAGGCTAAAATGTGCAAACTAACAATCTGTTATAAAATAAAAGGAAAAAAAACTTAATTCCTTCGTAGAAGTGATGTGATATAATGTGATTTTGTTTGTCTAGGCACCATTTAATTCCAGGCATTTTATAGTGTAAAATTAACTCACATGCAGGCTATAACTAAAGGAGTATATTCTTTGTAAACTTCCATTCCATTTTCCTCTGTATATCCAAACATTCGCATCATAAAAGTTACATTATTTATGATAAGAGTGTCGACACTTTTTAATCGCACTGTAAAACAAAATCCTTAACATACAATCATATGAAATGAAAAAAAAAATATTGAGCAAAAGAATTATGATTTTTTTTATTCTGTAAAAAACTCTTTAAGTGAAAACTATACATTTGCCATGTGCATGATTATAGGTCAACGTAATTTTCATGAATATACTTAAGATTTTTTTTCGTAAAATTTCTTAAATTGGGGATATTAATCATATAATTACTTTCTTTGCAATCAAAAATCATTTTGGTTTTTAAAATTGCTCATTTTCAAGCATTAATTTCCTTCGAATCACTGACTAATATTTTGAGAAAACTGTTCACATACTGAAAAAGTGTATGTTTTAAGAAGTATTTTATTCAATTGTGTTTGAATACTATTAAAAAGAATTGAACAGGTATCATACCTGTACGTATTTTGTCTTACTGTCAAGGAACACTAAACAGTGTATTTTAAAGAATACAAGTCTGTCAGACATATAGAACTTTGTCTAGTGTGAGATTTTTCTGTTTAACACTGTGTTTTACAAAGTCGCTAAAAACATTAAAAAGTATAATGTTTGCTGTAATAAAATGGTAATTGATGGAATGTGCTAATCCATGAAGAATTTTTTTGCTTTACTGATTACAATTTGAAATATTTTTACTGAAATAATACTAGTACAGTGTGCTCTCTTTTTTTGACTTGCAATAAACTATGTTTATATAGCACGCGGACGGTGGCGTCATAACAATGATTTAAATAAAATGAGAATACAACTTAGAGTTTATTTATTAAGTGTGTTAAATTTGAGACATGCTGTTTTTTATGGTACATTTATTTTTATGATCGAAATGAATATAAAAATTTATAAGAATATACATTTTGAAATGCCATGGTTTTCAGCAGTTAATAAATGAAAAGACAACTGTTACATGCATGAGTTTCTCACATAAAACTTGATTAAAAATAAATATTTTAAATTTGTTTTTGTTTATGTATCCATTAGGAACAACAAAAAATTTAAATCGACCGAAAACGTGTTATGAAAAAGGAGACATACATACTGCGGAGATTCTGATCGGGAAATAACCCAGTTAAGACATGTTTTGTTAATTTTTTATATATATTTCTGATTTTATTTATTCTAAAGATGTCATACTAATATTTTAATTGAATTTAACATTATTTAAACCTCCGAGCTGAGGAGGCTCCATGATTTAACGTTAGGGGCCGACAGTAAAAGACAGTGGGTTTGGGGCCAGCTCTGAGGCCCTAGTTGATCGAGGGCAAGGCCTTGGTAGTGGCACAGGGGATGAAGTCCCTACCAGCTCATGAATTTTAGAGATTTTACAGGGTAAAGATTTAAGGCTCGGAAGTAGACATTTGTACTATTTCTTTTTATGATAACAAAATAATCAAAATTACGATTTGTTAAGAAATGCAGCCAAGCCATCAGAAGCTTCTGCTTTAATTAAATTCTAGAAACGTATCCTTTCATTTCTACATCTCTATGATTAAGAAATAGGTGTAAATTATATTTATTTTAAGATTCCAATGTCCAAAACACTGTCTATTTGGTTAGATTTTCTTACCAATTATAAAATGTGCATGATTTCATGCACTAGACCATGTGCTGCAAATTTATCAAAGAAAATAATTTTAAATTGAATAAGGAACCTTAAACCTTGGTAGAGCATTGTCATAACTAATTATATCATTGTTTACTTTCACAGTAAACTTTGTAATGAAGAATAGTAAAGTGATAAGATACGATGTAACATACTTACATGTGTACATACAAATTTACTGAGCAAGCTTTGATTACATTAAACAAGTTAATTAAGTCTCTTAACCTTGGAAAACAAACTATCACAATCAATCAATTTTTCTTAAGTGGTTGATAAATCATGTAATTCATTGTAGAAACTCTGTTTTATAGGTTATTTTTATATTAGACAACTGGACACACAGGTTTTCTGTATAGAAAACCCTTTAGTTTCTGACCATGTTGATAGTTAGACTCACGAGTCGTTTATTTCCGTTGGTATCTTAAATTTGACAAATAAATCCGCCACTGTTAACCAAAATATTACTGAGAAGGGACCCACATGAAGGACATTAAACAGATCGAGCAAATATGACGATATATTTTGCAATTATTTTTTTTTTAACCAAGCATTTAATTTGTACATTAAAATTTGTGAAGTATTACTAATACTATACATGCGCGGATCCAGAGGGAAGATCGTAATGAAAACAAATCCGAAACACGGATACCCCCCCCCCCCCCCCCCCCCCCCCCCCAGAATATTCACACTTATTAATTTTGAATTCACAAATAACCAAAAATAGGGATCAATTCCCCCTTAAAAGCAAAACATTTCCTCAAAATCATACCCCTTACAAAAATTATCTGGATCCAGGCATGCTCAACACTGGCATGGTATTTTAAAATGTAGAATTACAATTTGTTCGTCTTACGTGAGTTCCAGGCGTAACTTAATAAAACGTCCTCATATTCTGGTGGTCCACTAAGGAAATGTCGCAAGATATTTCCCATCTCCAAACTGCAAAAAATCAAGAAAGTTTCTGGTAGTCCACTAAGGAAATGTTGCAAGATATTTCCCATCTCCAAACTGCAAAAAATCAAGAAAGTTTGTTTGAAATCTATTTATCAATCCATTATATTTTTGATTTGAGATCAAATGCTTCTTTCAGTAAAGAAAGTAACTAGTACGCCTTTTAATTTTAATAAGATAAAAATATACATCTTTTATTCTTTAATATTATGTATTTTAGACATATACATGATTGTACACTTGTCAGTTGATATCTCAGAATGAGTCAATAAATTCAAATAACTTCAACCCCAAAAATAAGAAAGCTAGATATTCTATTTAACTTGAATAATGTATTTGTTTCATTTTCAAATTGATTCTTATTAGAGAAACATATGAAAGTTTCTATATATCTCTCACGTAAACAAAACAAAACTTAAATAATTATGTATATTTTTAACGTAAAAACGTATTTTTTTTTCAAAAATGGAAGATATCTTTTTCAATTTGCTATACCTTTTGAGTGGTCAATGATTTATCTACTAGTTTTTAGGGACAGTTCTTTTTATTGAGGAATATCACGCGCTTTATAAATAGAAATTACACCATTACCATATTCCAACAAGTTTACGTTTTATTTTTTTCTTTACCCGGGTATGGTAAGGCAACTCTCGGCGATCGATTGAGAAAAAAAACCTCTGATCTATATGACGTCACAATAAGCAGCATGATGTCATATTTTACTCAGCGTTTGCTGAGGGTTTGCGATAAATAATAACAATATTTGTTTCATCCGATTAACAATAGGATTCTAGCAGTAATTCTAATAAACATGAACTATAATTGAAAATCGAATTATTGTATCATACATATTAATAAGCTTAGGGGTAGTGTTACACTTTTTGATTTTTTTGTTTAGGTAAAATAGTTATCTATTTTTAACTGTCACGTGATACCATGGCACGACAGCTTCAAAAAGCGACTGGATTCCGAAGTAGAAATATAATTACATAGTGAACACATTCACTTGATATTAATATTCAGCATTGTTTTTCATAAAAATAAACATTTTTTAAAATAATATCGACGATCATTAAACTCGGAGTTGCCTTAACCTACCCGCCTATGTACTAATCATTTTTATTTCTTGGGGTTAATGTTTATCGGTATCAAAAATTCTCCTGGCTCGTAGGGACGTTATTTCGTTGGTAGCAAGTTCGTGTGAATTTTAGGAAATATTAAACAAATGCTTGTATAAATACGCTCCTTGGAACCCACGAAAGTCAGGAACATTGGTCCCCCACGAACAATGATGATCCCACAGTATCGAAAACAAATGATTTTTCCCGTCTGGAGTTTTTTTTCGAACCAATGATAAAACGGGTGTCCATACAAATATGTTCACTAAAATGAATGATGATTGTAATAAATGACTTAACACGTCTTTTTAGGCTTCCTTTGTGCAGATTCTTGTAAACGATCATTGTGATAAAAAATGAAAGTTTTCAAGTGGTGTTTTATCAAGAAAATTTAAAATAAAGCTTACAAACTTACATGTTACTAAGATCACAGGAGAAGAAACTGAAAATAGTTTTGAGCAGTACACTTCATATGTTTATATAGTCTAATTCTGTAATGTGTCATACCAAATAAAAGTCAGGTGACACTCAGAGAAATTCTATTTTTTGAAATGACAACTATTTCCCCACATGCATGACTACACATATGATATATGAATTTGTATTTATATCCATTGCAGGGCAAAGTGAAAACAAACATGTTATGGGCACCGAAATTTTCTCCAATTCTTTTATCCTTTCCCTTATTTTGATAAGTGTATAGCAGCCATGACAGAATATAATTTCCTTTTTTATCAACAAATTCAGTTTATACAAGCCTCGGAAATTATTGATACATTTACTCTTATAACATAGAAATATAGATAAACCCTTGAAAATTCACCAGAAGGTAAACCAGGATGATTTTAAGTAATGTGAAAATGATTCTAGTCCATAAAAATCTTTAGTTCATTTCTGGTAAGCCGAAAAACTTGCCAGCGACCCGGAGCAACCGCAAAGTATTCGCAACGTCATTTTAACGCGTCTCATTGCTCCTGTATTTTAAAAACCTTACAAAATAATCGAATCTTTATTTCTCATCTTTTTTTCATTTTACGAAGCCAGCATTTACATACTTTCTCCGTTTTTGATTTTTGTGAACTAACTTTAAGTTACTGCTATCCAAAAGTCAAATTACTTACATTCAATCTTTACATGCTTTATTACCGTTGACAATTCGTGTTTAAGAAGTACTTGTTATTCAATCCCTTTGCTTTCATTTTGGTTAAATTATCAGTCAAAAAAGTAATAACCTGAAGCTCTTGATCCATTTCCATTCGCATAGTATTTGTTTGAGCAGTTGCTTGGCCTTAAAAGATCTTCTTCCAAGATTCTTACCAATTTGACATATGTTTGCTGATCCGCTTTGACGTCAAAGTTCAATTCAACAAAATAAAATTCTTCATGCTGTACATATCGTAGTCAATTTTGATGGGTTGGGTAAAATACTTAAACTATATTCGTATTTAAACTTAAACACAAGTGAAACTTGCAGAAAAGCTAGTCACAATAAAAAGCAAAAATTTTGATTTTTTTTTTTTAATTTTAACAATAGGTCTACTAACTCCTAAAGGTAGAAGATAACATTTTGTATTCGACGAGTTTATGTTTGCACCGGGTAACACGACCATTGTTAATGTACTGTCTAAAACAAAATATTAAATATTTGTAAATATTTCATTGTTCAAATTTTTTGAGAGAGAGAGAGACACGTGAAATTTAACGTATATTAATATAACCTGATATAAAGGGGCTAGTCAGAAGGACATTTGATGATATTTGAATTACCAAAAACAAAAGATCAAAAGTTATTCAAAATCTAAAATTTTTTAAAGTCATGCAGCCGATCATAACAAGAGTGAACAAAGAATACGTTTGATTACAACCAATTACAACATATACATATTGTTGATCATACTGTAAACATTGAATATAAAAGGCATTCGGATTTATATTTAGGGGACAATTCCTCATTCTTTCCTTTTCAGAGCTGGCTGGTTAAGAGATTTCTCGGATAAAATATACCCAACTGTTAAACATAAAATTTTATAATTTTAAAAGTTAAATCTATTTTG
>WFKH01003881.1:61503511-61515172 GCA_016163765.1 Magallana hongkongensis
GGGGGGGGGGGGCGGACAATATAGAGAGAGAAATTTCAAAGATAGGAGAAACGTCCTCCTCCTAATGTTCAAGGATAAGGATTTTGAGGATTCGTGATGTATTTTTTTTTATGGGGGGGGCGTGTATAGTTCTTTGGGTCAGTCTGTTGGTTTTTTTTTACTTTCTAATCCGTGTGTGGGGGGGTTATAGGTAGAACCTAACAAACTTCTACTTAAACGTTAATTTTGTTTATATTACTACGTTTTTTAATATGCTCCCCATAAAAGTGGGGGGGGGGGACTTCTACACAATTCAATTTTCTATATGTAGACAGTAGATGGGCCAGCCCCCTCTCCCTCCTGGCCCCCTGATGATATGTGCCTGATATATCAATTTTATATAAAAAAATATATATATATGTTTTTCCATTATCTCTAGATCTTGAATTCACATGATGATGATATTGAAATTAGTGATTATTGAAATATTTAAATAAAAGCCTTTAAGAAAAAGTAGTAACTTTCGACAATTATAAGTGCAGGTCTACGTAAATATAATATTCATCTTTGTAGTTCGACGTACTGATTGGTTAAATATTCTCGTTAGAGAAGTGGGCAGGTAAAGCCTTCATCCATAAAGCATTTATTCCTGTCAAGAGAACATAAAGCCGCACTCAAATCCACGCGCTTAACAGTAACTGCATCATAAATATTGGTGGATGGTACAATTTAACACACTTCTCGAATCGTTCTACTGTTTCTGTGGTATAGCGTCATCCTTTAATTGCACATTGATCTTGTACATTGCCACCAACAAACGATTACACAACAAAATCCAACATTTGTTTACACTGGTGACAAATTTAAGCGCTTAATAAGGAAGATAAAACTCGTTTAGCGAACGATGACTCGAGTAAGGAAATACGGATTCCTTTATGGCTTTCATCACTAATTTCAATGTACAAATTTTTCTTTGGATAACCTTTCTTTGGAGGAAGACATGCAAAGTTTGTAGAGATACTGAATGCTTACTACAAAACCCAACAACTGTTAATCGTGTGTGATTTATGTATTTATGTCGGAACTTTTGAATGTATTGTCTTTTTGTTATAATTTAAACAATATTTGATGTAATAATTTTTCTGAATTAAAAACTGGGGAAAAATGTCAATCGGTATGAAATTGCATTCAATGTGCAATTCTTTTTGTCGTGTCTGTTTCAAAGACTTTACAAGTGCCGAATTGGTATGGATGAGACTGCAACGGACGAAAAGGCAAATGAAAGTGAACCTCATGGATCCACATTGGACTATGAGGACTTAAACAAAGCTGTAAACGAATTTTGACTATTACTGCCTTAAACACAAGAATGGAAAAATGAAAGTTCTTTGTCTCGAAATATTTATTGACACATTTTGAAATTGAAAACAAATCGAATTGTGTTCTCAAAAATTAACTCTACAATGGATAGATGAGCTGTTAATGTCGATGATATCATGGAGTTTTAAGTAATCTTTAAGTTGCGTTGGAATACGTAAGGTATCAATCGCTGGAAAAATCGTTGTATCCTCAGTAATTTTCCTAAAACGTTCTCTTACTGCTGATCGACACATCTGTTTCAAACTGATAGGTTCTTCGACATTTACGTCAAAACGTCTCAGTTCTTCTCTGATGAATCGATTGTTTACGTCGGCGCTAGTAAAATGATACCCAGCCGCCAAAAACGTTTCCAATAAAGCGCTATATTGTACACAGTTATCATTCGATCGATAGAGATTGTGTCCAGAAAACTGGAACAAGACATCGTTGAGGTTATACATGTTTGGATCCACACCGTGCTGTAGGAGTAGAACTGCTATGTCACATTTTAAATATGGACCAGGAATATATAATGTCGTTGGGAGGTTCGCCTCAAAGACTCTCCCTCTCCTAAATGTAAAAAAATAATCATGCATAAATCTCTATAAATCAGTATAAACCCCAAACGTATTCAGTGCGATACTTTTTTCGATGATAACTTAGTATTTGCTATTTGCCTCATCGATGAGTATAACTTTCACGGTGTAATGTAGTGGCTAACCATTATCAAATACTTTTGATGTGATTTTTCTAATTGCGTCACGTTCAATTTCGACAGCTACGGCGATCAAAAACAGTACCCGCCGCCTGACCACAATCTTTTCAATTGGTCGAGTCTGCGTATCACTGATTGACTGATTATCATAGATAAAAGAGATTGTTATATATAATTGCTTTTCAATACTAAAATTTCGTTCTACACTTTAAATTATACTCATGGAAATACAAATCTCAAGCCAAAAAGTCTCTGAAATTTCTTCTTTTTTTGACCTATAAAACCTTAGCTTATTGTGTACTTAAAAAAATTCTATAGCTTCACATATATGCATTTTTACACCCTGATAGAAATATATCTAGTTAGGTATTCAGTCATATTCAAATACATGTATACATCCATCCGACTGACTAATTCTCTCTCTCTCTCTCTCTCTCTCTCTCTCTCTCTCTCTCTCTCTCGTTTATATTGAATACTAATAATGAAGAATAAAATCAAGTAGTCAATAACCATACGGTACAGTTTTTTATGATAATGGAGACTAACAATTCAGAATTCTTTTCTCATACATTGAAACATATGAAATACATGCATATGGAATTGGCAGCAATCCATCACCGAAATTATTCAATAAGATGAAACCGTGTCACCATAAACTGTCCGTGTAGAAAAATTAATGACCGCAAACAACGTGTACAAATAAAATGCACAGTACTGTTGTTCAATCAGTACATTCGTGTTTACTGATAACTCCGCCCCATCAACTAATCAGTGACTCGTTGATTCGAAACTCGACGCAGCTATCAAATTGAGCGTGACGCAATTCGAGAAGTCACACCAAAAAGAAATTCATAGAAATAAATTCAACACAAGTGGTTTGTTCCGGGTTCGATCTTGGAAAGCGTCAGAGATAAGAGCAAACGTATACGTTTACCATATTTATTTTACCTCTATCACCAGTCTCGGTCGTGCTTTGCAAGCTTCGCTTAGCGGGAATGACAACTTAATGACTGCCTTTTTTTCTAAATTTGTGCAGAAGTGGTTGCATGTAGTATATATTGAACGTTGTTTGAAATATTCATGGAACACTTTCGACTTTATAGATGAGGCGAATAAACCGTTAAAAACAAATCATTTTATATAGATAATTGACGAACAAATTATCCTAGATGTAGGTCTTATATGATACAATAATGAAATGTGTACAAAGTCCATGATAGATCAACGTCATGTACATTTACAAATAGTTCTTTCTCAGTCTTTATATACATGTGTCGTTTATTGAATTGTATTTCATCAAATTTAATTAAATGCATGTACCTAATTTAATTTGATAAAATAACATTCACTTAACGACACTCTTGTATACCAAAAAAGATCTTATTCAAGTGAGATTTTATTTTCCGTTGGGGCCACTTCGACCTTCGCACTATCTCCTTTAGGGCTAAGATGGCTAAGATCCGAGAGTGCGAAGTTGCAAAGACGGAAGTGCAAAGTTGCGAAGGCGATAGAAGGAGCAAAGGTGCGAAGATGCGAGGGCGAATTGCGAAGATGGGAAGGCGAAAATGCGAAGTTGCGAAGGCGAAGGAGCGGTACTACTATCGTTCCTTCGCCTTCGCAACTTCGCACTCTCGCCTTCGCACCTTCGCAACTTCGCCTTAGCTTTTCTTTCTCTCTCTTGGTCGATAACATATATTTTGATGAGGGCATCGTACTCGCCCGAGGTTTGCCGAATGTTATCGAATGTTATTGGTACGCATGCGCTAGGCAATGTGGCGGCCATCGTGCTTACTATGAAAGTTCATTAAATATTTTACTGGGTTATCTGACTTAACTTTTTTACCAGTGCTGGCTAAGCCTAATTATTCTGTACTCCATGCATATGCAATGCAATGCCCGCCATAATATGTGTGCACTTCCAGACTTCTGTCACTTACCAGTCTACTAAGCTAAGTTCAATACCATGGTTTAAACAAAGAAACATTTGAATTCATTTATTGGACAAAGTGTTTAGATTGTAAGTTATTAGAAATATTTTCTCAAAATTTTGTCTTTTTTGCAGACGCCATTTTAATAGCTTAAATTATCTTTAAACGATAAAGAGCGCTCCATACACAAAATAAGGCGAAGGCGGAAGTGCGAAGGCGAGAGTGCGAAGTTGCGAAGGCGAGTGTGCGAAGTTGCAAAGGCGAAGGAGCTATAATAGTATCGCTCCTTCGCCTTCGCATCTTTGCCCTTCGCCGTTGCATCTTCGCACTTTCGCTCCTTCGCCTTCGCACCATCGCACTTTCGCCTTCGCAACTTCGCACTCTCGCTCCTACATCCTAAAGACGAAAGTGCGAAGTTCGAAGTGGCCCCAACGGAACACCATACAAAACTGAAATCCAGATTATTTACCCATAAAACAGACAAGGTCCCCAACGAGTTGAGTTCAACTTTGCCCCGGCCTCTAGATAAGGTTCGACTAGGGTTGGAAGAGACGCTTGCGGCCGATCACAGTTCACACCAGACCGGGAATAAGTTCTTACGACATCAAAGATACTGTACAATTCTCCCTTAGGTTCCTGAAGACTCAAATACTGCAGACGACCTTTAAGACCATTAACAACCGCCCCTGATGTATAGAATAAAGTTAAATTTATTTGAAAAACAACATTGAACAAACGCAAAGCAATAATGGAATTATGAAATTAGGATATTGATAGAATAAATATGCAATTCTTCAAAATTTCGTTTACAATTATCAACAGTATAAATCAAAACATGCTTTAAGAGTTATAAGTTTAGACAAATAACTTAACAATTATGATATATAACATTGATCCTATCTGGAAAAAAAAAACCAGAATGAAAGTCACAACAAATAAAATTCCAAATTTCATTACAGTTTTAAAAAATGCACTCTACCTGAATATAACAATAATTTAACTATCTCTGCATCTCGCATATTTGTTGCATAGTACAAAGGTTGGACGCCCTCTTCGGTCGCAAATCGATTTTCCTGTGGACAAAGGTTAACGTCTGCGCCAAGTTTAATGAGTTTAGTGGCCAGTTTCAAATCCCTATACCTGAAATTCAGACAAATTAGAAACTAGTATTGAAAAACCACATACATGGGATACACGTGCAACAATTTTTAAAACGCCTGTTTAATACGTTATTTTTTTCAACTTTTTTAAACACGCAATAAATCTAGACAAGACTAAAATCCCTATAACTTTGAAAACTTCTTACATAATAGTGAAATAAACTCACATGCATGCTATGACTAAGGGAGTATATTCTTCGTGAACTTTTATTCCACCCTCCTCTATATATCCATACATTCCACTTATCTTTAAGGTGACCTCATTTATGATAACAGCGTCCACTTTTTTTAAATGCACTATGAAAAAAAATCTTATATAAACATATAACATTAAAATGTTAACCAATAGAAGGAAGATTTTTCTTATTACTTTAAATGCAATTTGTCATTTTACAACGTGCATACAGATTAACGTATTTTGTATTAATATACCAGTGCCGTTTATTTCGTCATACTTATTCAATTTAGGAATATGATCTAAATAACATTTATTTTCTTTGCAACCATAAAGCGTTTTTTGCTTTAAAAAATGACATGTTTTTAAGGTGGCTCGACAAGCCAACACATTATTTCATGGATTGTCAAATTATATTTTTTAAAACATGATTTCAAGAATAAAGTCCGATATCCAGCAAACATGACAATACATATTGCACAAAAAAAGTTCTTCTACCGTGCAGAAAAATTGTCATTTTGTAATGTACTATCATTATATTACATGATATCATATATCATTATATTTACTTGAAGCTTACCTTTACAGACAATCATTATTGTATAAAAAACGCAATGCGTAATATGTGTATATATGTTATAATTGTATTTGCAGTGACATATAGGCCCAATGGGCCGGGTGTTTCATTATTTATTTTGTATTACATATATGTAGTTTGTTATAACAAATGTCACTGTAATAAATTATTTACTTACTTACTTGCTTACTTACTTACTTCCTTACTTACTTACTTACACACTTACTTACTTACTCACTTACTATACACTCACAAAATAAACAAGCAAACAAAGGTATGCATAAAATTGCATTTGTTTTAACTCTTACGTGAGTTCCAGGCGTAACATAATATATCTTCTTCTTTTTTTACACACGGGTGGCCCACTAGAGAAACGTTGCATCATTTGTCCCATATCCGAACTACCGTAAATCATTCGAGAAAATCTTTAGAATCTATAAAGCAAGCCATGATATTTATTTGAGAATTGAGATTAAAAAATCTCATTGATTTTTAAAGAAACATTTATCTTTTTTATCTTTATTTCTGAGAATCCTTTCCATTTTTATGATATCTCACACTACCTAGTAGCTTTTAGAAGTAGCTTTTTCATAACAAAATCGTAATCTTTTGAGAAATGTACATGAGTAACACGCTCTAAAAACCAGAAAGTGTATTATTGTTCTTTTAGATTGATATATAAATGTCTCTCTGTCTTAGATGAATTCAGATTGTTTTATTTTTAAAGTCATTGATAAAATGGGTTTCCATACTATTATTCTCATATTATCAATGTTTACTGAATTTGATAAATTTAAACAATTTTCCTGATTCAAAGCTTGTAGTAGTCCGAAATATCTGACGTTTTCCTGGCCATTTTAACAATTTTGATATTTTACATGCCAGAAAAACAACCGACATTTTCCTGGCCTATGTAATGATTTTGATATTTCACATGTCAGGAAAAGGTCAGAAACGGCGCCATTACGAAAACTGGAAATTCGTCGCCTCCAACTGGAGCCGGTTCTGACGTTTTTCTGGCATGTAAGATATCAAAATCGTTCAAAAGGCCTTGAAAACGTCAGGTATTTCGGACTAAGTTTGTAGGTGAATGATGTTTGTTACAAGAATTGTTTAGGCAGTTTTGTTTCATCAATTTCATAATCGCGCTTACATACAAGTACTTACATGAAAATATAATCACAGGTGTGATTCGCCTTGTGCGTTTCTGTACATATTCACTTTAACATGTTATTCTCTGAAATGCGTCATACTAAATCAAAGTCAGATGACAATCGACACGTGTCTATTTTCTGAAATGACAACATTTTCTCTGCATGCATGGCCCACGAATAATCTGTGGATTTGTTAATCTTAAGTTTACGTTTCCGTATCCTTATTAAGTCAAGCATCCACAAAAATGTTCCGGGCAAAAAAATCTTAGCCTCACCTTGTTTTGTAAATAGATGTACAGCAGCCATGACGTGGTATAAGTTTTCTGTCAATGTACAGAACATGTAAAGAATTTAAGGATCATTGCGGATCCAGAGGGGAGCAGGGGGTTCCGGGGGTTGGAACCCCCCCCCCCCCCCCCACCCCCCCTCCATCTCTGGGACATAGAATTTTTTTTCAAAACTTTAAATGCTGATTTTAAGGCGCATTTTCAATCTATAATTTGAATAATATAATTATAAAAACAAAAATGCTTTAAAATCGCTTAATTAAAAAAAATCGTACAACGGACCGTACATTATTTCTTATAAACAAAACCCTATCGATATTTTAGCGAAGTAAAGCACTCTACTTCAGCATCCGACGTTTATAACACTGAGTGTTCATTTGGAAAATAAAACAGTATCGCTAAAAACACAGCTTTATATTGGCATCCTCTAGGTAGATGTATTTTGTTCTCTATTTCTTAATAAAATCGATTGTAGTTAATACAGGTTTGAACTGACAGGCCAGAAATCTACAAGATTGAGAAAAACGACGTTCGCGTATGAATACACGCATTCGTTTTACTTTAAAATCTGCTTTGAAATGTATTGTTTAGAAAATTAAATGTCAGCTTTAATTGAAATAGCTATAATAGATATTAAGTTTTTCTTCGTGTGATGTCTTCTTAGTATTTTTGCGTTGATTTAATTTTCTTGGATTATTTCTTGATTGATCAGAACTAAAGCTACATTGAGAGCACGAACTCCAAAGACTTAAACGGACTGACCCCACGGTCAGCCCTCCAAATAGTTGCGGTTACATGTACTAAAGTAACCTTCACATATATGAAAAAAAATTAGCGGTTACGTTCTCGTCGATAATATTAATAATTTACGTATTTTAAATAACTCTTTATGGATAATTGATTAAATGATTCAGAGGCAGATTGAACATAGACAGTAAAATGCTTTCTTTGGTGTTTCATACGAGCTATGAATGTGGCAGCATTGCAAAAAAAATTACATAGTTAACCCGCTTATGCAGGTTACGTATTTTTCTTTAATGCTAGCTGCCATACTATCCACAGAAAATACATACAAGGCTTTTTATTGTTTAAATGATAACTTTCAAAGAATTAGAAATTATGCTACAAGAATACCATGACTAGGGTTTACATGTAAACCATAAACATTTTTATATTATAAATATTCAAAAACTTTCCTGAATGGGATCTTGCATCTGCACTAGTGCCGGATGATGTAGCGCACCCATTCAAAAGGCCACATCGATTTCCCGGGGACGACAATTGCTACGTACCATCTATTTAGCAGATGAATTATCCCCGTGTTTTGTCATATCCGATCATTTAGACTTTTATTTAACAGTGCAATCAATAGGATATCAACATTGAAAAATAGTTTCAAAATTACAACTTCAAAGAAATAAAAAAAAAATACCCCCCAAATTCCATTATTATAATTGCTTTTCGTAATTAGTTTGAATATTTTATTGTTTATTAGCATATATTGTTCATAGCATAGCATTGGAATCGCATACCATAGCATTGGAATCTCATACCATAGCATACAATCTCATAGATTTTCAATTGTCATATCATACCATAGCATACCATAGTATAGTAAACAACATGATTTTATCATTTACAACATGGTTTTAAATGTTTTTATTTAAAAGAATAAATGTTCACATTGCAGATTAGTGGTAAACTTTGGCTTCTTACCATTTTACTTTGAAATGTTTAGAACTCTTCCGTTTATGGGGTCGTTTTTGTTCAATTCTTATAGCATACCATAGCATAGCATACCATATCATTAAGCCCTTCATTTTAATTTCTCATAAAATATCATACAAATCTCATAGACTTGCATTGAAACCTCATATATCAGATGATATTGTAATATATAATATTGTATCATATGATACGATATTGTAAAATATTATATTGCATTATATCATACAATATATTATGTTACAATATTGTGATGTATTATGCGATATGATATTATATGTTATGATAGTTTATTATGAGATATAATATAATATTGTATAACACGATACAATACCGTATCATATTATGATACAATACGCAGCTATGTTAAGGCTGTCCGAAGCTAAATTTATATCGGAAAACGATATTGTGTTAATTATCGAATAAACACTTAAACCGTGCGATTTTCTTTAAATCTTTGTTACATTTATAAACAGCGATATCCAACAATATATTTGATGCATTTTTGTAACGTCATATGCTGTTCTTAAGCACGTGACGTGCGTATCCTAACACAGCGTATGATCTTTATAAATCGCATCGGCGCAAGTGCTAAATGACATTAAATCAAATATATTTTTATTAAAAATCATTTGATAAGTAATGTATTTTGCAGTTCTTGCATGGGGTTCATATAAATATTTCGTTTATTTGAAATATTGTCAAAACATTGCGCCCCATCATCGAAATTAGGCACGTTTTTACTTTTTAAGCTCGAATTACACAACATTGGGTAAATTGGTAGGTTTCCCCCAGCATGATTCACATTGGTACTTATTTTCTCTACCAGTTTCACGCAAAAAATACAAAGATTGTACTGATCTTTCACTTGCGCCAAGCTGTTTTTTACATACCTAAGAATATCTCCATTCATTTGTTTACACGTAGCAGGGCGAGTCTCCAAACCATTAGTTTATAAATAGTCATTTACCTAATACAAGGCTTTAAAACTGCCGATTTTTTTATACTTAGTAATGATAATATTGGATTTAGTATTACTAGTATTTAAAACAGCGTCTATGTAAGGGAATAACGCGGTTTTATTATATTCAGTGAAATTCACTTATTTCGTTACGATACATTCCCTGAGAACTTTCGAAAGGAATGCAGATCGTGACGTCAAAGTTAATTATGACGTCATATTGTATGAAGTTCAGACAAGTGACTTTCTACACATAAATTCGGACAGCCTTAACATAGCCGCGTATGATATATTGATACATTTTCGTATCATATGTTACAATATCATATTTTATCATTATATGTTACAGTATTATACTGTATTATATGATATATAATATACCACAATATTGTAAGGTTTCATAGGAAGCAATATCGTATTTTATATTAGTGTATCGCTAAACATTGTATCTCATGATACTGTATAAAATTAACATAAGATTATCAAACAATTTTGTAACATATGACATACGATATTGTGTCAAACCACACTACAGTATCCATGAATATCCAAGATCAGTAACTGTGATTTTCATATAATATGATAAAGGTGGTCTAATAAAGGTGATGCCTCATAAAGGTGATGCCTCGTCTCGGTGAGCTGTGTTATCTGTGATTACCTATGTTTACAATATCTCAATAACACAGGTGCTGCTCATCGACTTCAATGTTCAATTTGAAGTGCAACTTATTAGATAATAATCAAATTTTGTAATTTCCTTTGGTAAAGTATATATATTTGATAACACCTTTAGGATGCTGCCATGATCAAAAAAATCTGACGAATAATTTATCAGTTACAAAATATGGCCGTTATACATTGAATACCTCAATAAAATAATTTGATCAATAAAGATCATTGCATCATATTTATTATATCACATCCTATATTATCCCAAGGCCTTTGTATATCAGCCGGAGATCCATCATGCTTAAGGGCTGATATACACCGACCGAGGGCTGATATGGGATGTACTGTTATATTAAAAATGCCATGTCATGATTATTATATTACATATTTATCGAAAATATAAAAGAAAGAGTATAAAACATCATGTGATGAATGATGATAATAAACAAATTGCTTGGTGTCTATCACTTGTCTCTTATAAACTTTCTTCTCAATTTGGTGTTTGTATACCAAGTTGACGTCTACATAATCATTTGACCTCATGCTCGGAAAACGGAATTGAACAATGCATAATAATCATCACAATAGTCATCATAATAACTGAACATTAATAAATCAAAGATTGCAGGAAAGGGGTGTTTAATAATTGTTATTATACCCATGTCAGGGGGTTATAATAAATTTGATCAGACACCCTTAGGGTTTATGATACATGGGTAGGCAAATGTTCGGTTTATATTGCACAGGGCGGAAAATAGCATATGCCATATTTTTCTATAAATATAAGAAATAATAAAATTAATAGTTTTTTTAAAAAATAATGAATTTATTTATTTATTTATTTATTTATTTATTTATTTATTTATTTATTTATTTATTTATTTATTTATTTATCTATTTATTTATCTATTTATTTATTTATTTATTTATTTATTTATTTATTTTTTTTTTTTTTTTTTTTTTTTTTTTTTT
>WFKH01003881.1:61521416-61544108 GCA_016163765.1 Magallana hongkongensis
CTCTCTCTCTCTCTCTCTCTCTCTCTCTCTCTCTCTCTCTCTCTCTCTCTCTCTCGTTTATATTAATACAAATAATGAATAAGATCAATCCGGCATTAACCCTACTGTGCACTTTTTATGGTGATTCAAATTAAAAATTCAATTTAAGGAGGCCGACTTTAGTTTGCATTGCGCATGTTTTTGCGCATTCTAATATAATACAGTTGATTTATACTTCTTATGAATTTTTTTCGATATCATTTTAAAAATTGAACACAATAAACATAATACAGATAAAAATATTAAGATTTTTAAAGGAAATTTTTATTTTTAAAACGATTTTTACGTTGTGCGGTAGGGGAGCGTTGCCATTGCGCTTTTATGACGTTATGATAAATGAAGCTTTGTAGGAGTACGTTATAAGAAATAACATAAGAGAAAAAGTAAAAAGTGTACGCTGTTGAAATTTTATATACAGAATGATGCTATCCTCGAGGACATTTTCCTCATTTTTTGAATGAATCCATTATACCAATCATCATTCGTGATGATCCAAATATATAGCAAAATTTGGTGCATTTTAATATTTTGAGATGGCCCCCACTAAAAACCAGACAGTAGAATTTTGTGTTTTTTACATATAAGGTAGGAAATGAAATTACTAATCATATATAACGTTTTGAGAAAAAAAAGCTATTGTAGTATTTTTTTAAACTGCTTTGATGTGCGGAAAATGACAGTTTCCTATATATTCCTATAGTAAATGTACCTCTATTTTGAGATGGTCCCTAAAAAGAACCAGACGGTCGATTTTCATGAACCTTCGCAAATAAACTAGAGTTGGTTTAAATTACATATGGTTAAAAAATAAAGAGTTTTGCTTTTGTAGTTTTTCTGGAAAAAAACCCCAAATCGGCCTCCTTAATTTCTAAGTGCATTGCAACATATCAAGTATACGAAATTGGTAGCAATCCATCACCAAAATATTTCCATTAGATGAAAACTTGTCATCCTAAACCGGCCGTGTAGAAATAATTAATGACCACAAACAACATGTACAAATAAAATGCACGGTATTGTTGTTCAGTTAGTACATTCGTGTTTATTGATAACTCCGCTCCGTCAACCAATTAGCGACTCGTTGATTTGATTGTGGTCTGGAGGCAGATATGGATTATACTCGGCGCAGCTATCAAATTGAGCGTGGCGCAATTCGAAAAGTCACACCCAAAAGGAATTTATAGTAATAAATTAAACAAAAGTGGTTTGTTCCGAGTTCGATCTTGGTAAGCGTCAGAGATAAGAGCAAACGTATACGTTTACCATATTTATTTTACCTCGATCACCAGTCTCAGGTCGTGCTTTGCAAGCTTCGCTTAGTGGTAATGATAACTTAATGACTGCCATTTTTTTCTAAATTTGTGCAGAAGTGGTTGCATGTAGTATATATTGAACATTGTCAAAAATATTCATGGAACACTTTCAACTTTATAATTGAGGCGAATAAACAGTTGTAAACAAATCATTTCATATATATATAATTGACGAATATATTATCTTAGATGTAGGTCTTATATAATACAATAATGAAATTTGTGCAATGTCCATAATAGAACATCGTCATGTACATTTACAAATAATTCTTTCTCAGTCTTTCTTTACATGTGTCGTTTACTGAATTGTATTTCATCAAACTACATTAAATACATGTACTTAATTTAATTTGACAAAAATAACATTCAGTTAACGACACTTATATACCACAAAAGATCTCATTCAAGTGAGACTTTTTAAAAGGAAATAACAAAACTATGGTGTTCCGTTGGGGCCACTTCGACACTCGCACTTTTGCCATAAAGGGCAAAGATGCGAGAGTGCGAAGATGTGATGGCGAAATTGCGAAGTGCCGAAGGCGATCGAAGGAGCGAAAGTGCGAAGATGCGACGGTGAAGCGCGAAGATGCGAAGGCGAAAGTGCAAAGTTGCGAAGGCAAAGGAGCGATACTATTATCGCTTCTTCGCCTTCGCAACTTCGCACTCTCGCCTTCGCACCTTCACACCTTCGCCTTCGCCTTTTTTTTCTCTCTCTTGGTCGATAACATATAATTATTTTGATCCAGGGATCGTACTCGCCCGAGGTTTGCCGAATAATCTCGAATGTTATTGGTACGCATGCGCTAGACAGTTTGGCGGCCATTGTGCTTACCATGAAAGTTCATTAAATATTTTACTGGGTTATCTGACATAACTTTTTACCAGTGCTGGCTAAGCCTAATTATTATGTACTCCATGCATACGCAATGCAATGCCCGCCATAATATGTGTGCACTTCCAGACTTCTGTCTACTAAGCTAAGTTCAGTACCACGATTAAACAAAGAAACATTTGAATTTATTTATAGGACAAAGTGTTTAGATTGTAAGTTATTAGAAATATTTTCTCAAAATTTCGTCTTTTTTGCAGACGCCATATAAATAGCTAAAATTATCTTTAAACGATAAAGAGCGCTTCATACACAAACAAAATGCGAAGGCGGAAGTGCGAAGGTGCGAAGGCGAGAGTGCGAAGTTGCGAAGGCGAGAGTGCGAAGTTGCAAAGGCGAAGGAGCTATAATAGTATCGCTCCTTCGCCTTTGCATCTTTGCGCTTCGCCGTTGTATCTTCGCACTTTCGCTCCTTAGCCATTGCACCATCGCTTTTTTGCCTTCGCAACTTCGTACTTTTGCTCCTACGCCCTAAAGGCGAAAGTGCGAAGTTCGAAGTGGCCCCAACGGAACACCATACAAAACTGTGAAATCCAGATTATTTACCCATAAAACAGACAAGGTCCCCAACGAGTTGAGTTCAACTTTGCCCCGGCCTCTAGATAAAGTTCGACTAGGGTTGGAAAAGACGCTTGCGGCCGATCACAGTTCACACCAGACCGGGAATAAGTTCTTTCGACATCAAAGATACTGTACAATTCTTCCTCAGGTTCCTGAAGATTCAAATCCTGCTGGCGACCTTTAAGACCATTAACAACCGCCCCTGATATATAGAAGAAAGTTAAACTTATTTGAAAAACAACATTAAATAAACGGAAAGCAATAATGGAATTCTGATATTAGGATTTTGATAGAATAAATATGCAATTCTTTAAAATTTCGTTTACAATTATCAACAGTATAAATTAAAATATGCTTTAAGAGTTATAAGTTTAGACAAATGACTTAACAATTTTGATATATAACATTGATCCTATCTGAAAAAAAAACGAAAAAAGTCACAACAAATAAGATCCCAAATTTCATTAGTTTAAAAAATGCACTCTACCTGAATTTAACAATAATTTGACTATCTCTGCATCTCGAATATTTGTTGCATAATACAAAGGTGGGACGCCCTCTTCGGACGCAAATCGATTTTCCTGTGGACAAAGGTTAACGTCTGCGCCAAGTTTTATGAGTTTAGTGGCCAGTTTCAAATCCCTATACCTGAAATTCAGTCAAATTAGAAACTAGCATAGAAAAACCACATACATTGGATACACGTGCAACAATTTTTAAAACGTCTGTTTTAATACGTTATTTTTTTTCAACTTTTTTAAACATGCAATAAATCAAGACAAGACTAAAATCCCTATAACTGTGAAAACTTCTTACGTAATAGATTATCTTAATATATATAACATGTATTTGTTCTCTTTTGAAAAAAAAAATGAGAAATCTGACATCGGGTACATTTTATTAAATATATTTAGAAAATGTTTACGCCAACTGTCTGCTATTAAACTATAGTCTGTCCCAAGATATTTGTGCCGCATATTTTCTTAAATTATTCGATATTTACAAATACCTCTTGATTCAGACGATGTTCATTCCATACTATGAAAAAACCCCAAGATTTCCCTTTAGAAACGCCCTCTCTAGCTTGTCGGGTTTCAATACACGACCAAAAATAGAAAGTCTACGGGAATTTTGCATTGCATCAGCCATAATTAAGCCCGGATGATAACGTTGAAAAATAGTGCGAGGTATTCCGAGTGATTTCCGAATGGAGAAAAGATGTCAACACTCCCCATTATAAATCTCCGTAGGAAATCTGTTTTCGTTCCTGTGCGTTTTTACGAGTGAAAAATGATAATGTGTGAATGAAATTATCTTGGAAATTTTCCCTTTCATCGATTTCAATTGCACTTCTTTTACAGGTATGTGTAATTTTTTAAAAATCGTTCAAATGTGCAGCATAAATATCTTGGGACAGAGTATAGTCATGAAATTAATTCTTTTTTAGAAGAAATGTGATTTTATGTCACATTATTGTTTATGTACGGTTTAGGTCTAAGTATTAAAGACCGTAAAATGAACTCACATGCATGCTATGACTAAGGGAGTATATTCTTTGTAAACTTTTATTCCACCCTCCTCTCTATATCCATACATTCCACGCATCTTTAAGGTGACCTCATTTATGATAACAGCGTCCACACTTTTTAATCGCACTATGAAACAAAATTTCTTATATAAACATATAACATAAAGATGTTGACCAATAGAAGGAAGATTTTTCTTATTACTTTAAATGCAATTTGTAATTTTACCACGTGCATACAGATTATTGTATTAATATACTTATAAAGTTTATTTAGTCATAATTTCTTCATTTTAGAAATATGACATAAATAACAGTTATTTTCGTTGCAACCATAAAGCGTTTTTTGTTTTTAAAAAATGACATATTTTTCAGGTGGCTCGACAAGCCAAAATATTATTTCATGGATTGTCAAATGATATTTTTTGAATCATGATTTCAAGAATAAAGGCCGATATCTAGCAAACATGACAATACATTTTGTACACAAAACAAATTCTTCTACCATGTAGAAAAATTGTCATTTAGTAATGTACTATCATTATACACTCACATTGAACAAGCAAACAAAACGTATGCATGAAATTGGATTTGTTTTAACTCTTACGTGAGTTCCAGGCGTAACTTAATAAATCCTCTTCTTTTTTACACACGGGTGACCCACTAGAGAAATGTTGCATCAGTTGTCCCATATCCAAACTACCGTAAATCTTTCGAGAAAATTATTATAATCTGTAAAGCAAGCCATGGTATTTATATGAGAATTTAGATTCAAAAGTCTCATTGATTTTGAAAGAAACATTATTGTTTTTTTATCCTAATCTTGTGATCCATGCCATTTTTTATGATATCTCTAAGTACCTATTTGCTTTTAGAAGTAGCTCCTTTTTATAACAAAATCGCAATATTCTGAGAAATGTATATGAATAAAACGCTCTAAGAACCAGAAAGTGCAATTTTATTCATATATATGTTTCCCTTTCTTCGATGATTTCAAGTTGTTTTATTATACCTCTACTTATATTATTTTTAAAATCATTGATAAAATGGGTTTCCATACAAATATACTCATTATTATCAATGTTTACTGTTTGATAAGTTTCCTGATTCAAAGCTTGCGTGGTGTTTCTAACACGAATGATTTTAGGTAGACGTGTCTTATCAAGTACATAAGCATGGCTACATGTGAGTACTTACATAAAATAAAATCACATACGTTGTCCAATGTGTGTGTTTGTGTCCACATTCACTATAACATAATACTGTACGTTAATCTCTGAAATGTGTCATACCAAATTAGAGTCAGGTGACAATCGACACGTTTCTATTTTTTGAAATGACAACTATTACTTTGCATGCATGACCACAAAAATAATTTGTGGATTTGTTAATCTTTGCGTGTTCCTATCCTAATACGTCAAGCATCTACAAAAAAGTGTCGGGCTAAGAAATCGTAGCCTAACCTTGTTTTGTAAATAGATGTACGGCAGCCATGACATGGTGTAATTTCCCTGTTAATATGGTAATAGATTCATGGATGGGCCTGATAGGAAGGCAGGCTTTACGCACATGACAAATGTAAATGTAAGATTTCGTTTAATCGTATATTATATCAATTATTTGTCTACAGACAGATTTGAATAAAACTTGTTAGATTTATCAACGTAACATATAAAAACAAATGAGACTCAAAAAAGAAACATATCAGGCAAAATAAATTGATTAATCGTTTGGAATTGCCTATCGCCTCATTAAAATACCCCCGCTGATAAAATTTTATTCGCAAAAAATATAGAACTTTTTTTTATTGAAGAAAAAGTGACAAGAAAAAAAATAATGGACAAAAATGTTAAACACATTAGGTATTTTTAAAAGACAGAAAACTATCAAATATCACTTCTGTCACTTACCAATCTACTTACCTTAGTCCAATACCATGGTTTAAACAAAGAAACATTTGAATTCATTATAGGACAAAGTGTTTATATTGTAAGTTGTTGGAAATATTTTCTCGAAGTCTTGTCTTTTTTGCAGACGCGACTTTAAATGCTAAAAGCTAAAATTATCTTTAAATTATAAAGAACTCCATACACATTGAAAGGCGAAGGCGAAAGTTTGAAGGTGTGAAGGCCAGAGTTGGAAGTTGTGATGGCGGAGAAGCATTTATTTAGTAGTATCGTCCCTTTGCCTTCGCATCTTTGCACTTCGTCGTTGTATTTTTGCACTTTATTTCCTTTCCCTTCGCAACTTCAAACTTTTGCCTTCAAATCTTCGCACTCTTGCATCTTTGTCTTAAAGGCGAAAGTGCAAAGGTCGAAATGGCACCAACGGTACATCATACAAAAGATTATTACTCATAAAACAGACAAGGAGCAAATCGAGTTGTGTTCAGTTTTGCCCCGGCCTCTAGACAAAGTTCGACGAGGTTTAGAAAGATTTAGAGAATTAGATGGATTAGGGAGTTAGACGCTTGCGGCCGATCACTGTTCACACCAGACCGGGAATAAGTTCTTACGACATCGAAGATGGAAACTTTACAACTTTTCCTCAGGCTCCTGAAGATTCAAACACTGCTTACGACCTTTAATACCATTAACAACCGCCCCTGATATAATAGAATATAGTTAAGTTTATATGAAAAACGTTAACAAATGCAAAGCAGTAATGGAATAATGAAATAAGGATACTTATAGAATAAATATTTTCTTCTATAAATTTCCTTTAAAATGTTACAGTATGAATTAAAACATGCTTTCAGAGTTACAAGTTTGGACAAAGAACTTAACAATTATGATATATATCATTGATCATATCTTAAAAGAGAAAAACAGAATTAAAGTCACAATAAGTAAAATTTCAAATTTCAAACAATGATTATATATATTTTAAGGTGGCTAGACAAACTAGAATATTACATGAAAAGAGAAACTAGTTTATTTTATAAAACATAATTTCATGAATAAAAAGCCGATATCTAACAAACACAACTGACTATACATTTTGCAATAAAAAGTTTTCTTATTGTGCAAAAAATATACATAATAATACAGTATTCTGTAAACGTTATTTTATTTCTAGAATCATTGTTAAAAAAAACCTTTTGAAAGATGTCAATATATTATTAGAGAACTGATGAGAAAAACGTGCTCGCTCAATACCAAGCATTGATCGTTTGATTTTAATCAGAAGGCTATATTGTTGATTCAGTTAATCAATTCTTTATTTTATTTTTTGTTAATGTATTTATCTGATTATAAATATTAATAAATATATTGTCTAATTAATACATTTTACAAGACAATCATATTTTTGAAAAGATCTTACTTTGTTGGTGTGGGGGGGGGGGTTCTTTAATAAAAGCATATTTAGATACCATGAAAAAATGACAATAACAAACTGTCAACCATCTCAAAAATCCATAAAGCGAAAAACGAATTTAAAGCAGAGCAACGCGGACCTCTAAAAAGATAGAGGTGGGATCAGATGCCTAGGAGGAGTAAGCATCCCCTGCAGACCGGTGGCACCCGCCGTGTGCTCATTGTCAAGATCATGAAAAACGGAAGAAACCGTAGTCAGTCCAGTGTATAAATAATGGTCTAACAAGTATGAAAAACGTCAGTTAGCATGTGTCCTATTGAAATATTGTACTTGCTGACAAGGTCATTGTATCGACCATAGAACTTGCGTAAAGATAATTTTAATCGAGGTTCTTGATATTCTTGCTCCAACAACTTGTTCGTAAGTAGCATGCCTCGTTTAATAAATTGTTCGAATGTAGAGCATGCTCTTGCATAACGAATAAGCTGAGAGACATAAACCCCATGAGCAGGTGATGATGGTATATTGCTACATAAGTAAGGGAAGATGACGATGCTATGAGTAGGCAATGGTCAAAGGAAAATTGTATCGAATAAAAACTGTTTCTCTGTATTATGCATTTGAATAGATATGTACATGTATAAACAAAAAACTATATTAAATCCCATAATGATGCCAAATCAATACGAAAATAAACACACTAAATAGTTTTATTTTAATTTTGAAAAAGCTTTCTGATTTAGACATAGTTTATCAAATACACCTTTTAATAAAATACCTTCATCCTTTCTCTTTAATCTAAATATTTGTGGTTAGTTAATATCTTAACGAAATCAACAACGTAGTGGCATAAAACTGTCATTCTGTTGGCAATTTAAATCCGCAGTCGCTTATAAAAGCGTATTGTAAATCAATGTTAGATAAAAATATATTTTTTAATTCTAGTAAAGACCTTGTAATAGTCTACAAAAAATATGTATTCTTTGCGAATACTTAGAATTGTAAGTATTTTCTTTTTAAAATAGGGGATATTTAAATGACATCATAACACTTTCCTTCAGGGGCCACTAAACGGAAACCAAACTGCTCTGCTACTTCCGCCCAGCAAATCTATTATCAACATCTAAGGAATAGGTCAGCAGAACTAGGTAGTAAACGATTGATTTTTTTTATGTTCAATGTCTGAAAAAAAGGTTTATAAAATCTTGTTCTTATTTCAATAGCTATAAAATCGCTATGTAGGAGGATATAAATATAGTCTTTGTCACTGGCAGGTTTGTTTATATATTTATATAGCTGGTGGGATTTTTTTTATAAAAATGGCGCTAGTGTTGATTTTCCTATCATAAAGCGCGGTAAGGTAAAATTGTGTGAATTCCCTAACAATTTGTAAATGGAATCACATACTGGTGAATGATGAGTCGTGATTTATTATTTTATGTAATATAATTCATTGTCATTTCTAAACAAAGATTGCATTTTGTTTTAGGAAATATTATTTATATCCTTCTTTGACATTATAAATTGTCAATTGCAGTATTTCGTCAAGTAACTTCGTAAAAAGTGCAAATTAATGAAAATATCATAATGTAGTCACCATTCAATTTAATGCTGTGTGTTTGATAGTCGTGCTCGTGTTTGTGTGTATGTGTGAATGTGAATGTAGGAACTATTTTTGCATTGTTATTTATAGATTGGAAAACCCAATTCTATTCATACTTTCATATTTATTTATTTTTAGGTTGAAAATATGCCAAAGCAGATAAAAGGAAAACATAGTAAATGTAGTAAATATCCTATCGATTCGGAGCTTTGTGAAAAGTGCGGAAAGCTATTTTGGAAGGGTCATCTGCTGAAACACCAAAGTTCTAAAAGCTGCACTAAAAAGGTTAAAACTGCTGCTGAATTAGGAAATAGGTCCATATTGGATTATTATAAGACAGTGAGTGCTATAAAGACATTATTACTACAAATTGCAGTAACAGAGTAAATAATTTGAAACTTGAGCGTAATCAATTTTTAAACAGAAAGGAAACTACGGAGTTTGGATAAAGAAAACAGAGGTGCATAGTGATTTGTGTCTGTTTGAAGTTGATTAAAATTTGAGGCCAAAGGGTAACTAAGACTAAATCTATTAGTCGAATTACACTGAAGTTTTAGTATTTTTTCCATTCAAAGGCGGACAGAACCCATAAAAGGCCTTTATAATTTTTTAACAACCCCTCTCGACTTAGTTTGGCTGATTAGTTGGGGTGATGCAACAGTATACCTAAAGCTCCTTTCACAATTAACGCACGAGCAAAAGCGACAAAATATTCATGCGACCGAAAAAATTAGATATGGTTCGTAAACTGTTGCCAAAAAAATCGCATATGAAAAAGTACTTGTACGAAACTCGCGCGATTCAGAGCGACCGTTGTGCGATGTAAACGCATTGAATCTTGCGATATATCTCCCGTCTATATGCGACTGTCGTACAATGAAAACGAGTGTTGTAAGATAATGCGATAGGATCGCACGAAACACCAGATGATCGGACTATTGAACGTGCGCCTGTGCGTAAGGAAGAGCAGCGCTCGTCCGATCATGCGTTTCATAGTACGAATGCTCGTACGAGTAATAGGGGTTATATATATACTGCCCGTTTCCGACGTTCTTCAGTAGAAATAGTTGAATGCAAGAGAAGATACTGCCCAAGAAGATGACAAAAACAACCGCCAAAATCAAGGTCAATTGTGGCCTTAAACAGATATGTTTATACAGTGTATACTGTATAAGGGAAAAAGTCGCCCCCGTTTTATTTTCTCTCATTTCGCTCTTTTTGTCAGTTAGCGGATTAAGACTTGGCAAATTCCTAAGTCTCATATTATCCCTCTTTTACCACAACATTGTTGGGGCGAATTCAAGACGAGGCAAAACCGTTAATAGAAGCGAACATATCACTAGGCGAAAATAACCCTTTATCCAGTATATACTAGTAGCAAAGCATAAAAACTGAAACTGATAAATCTTGCAATGCTTGTAAAACGTTGCAAGATTACGTGAGACACGTTGAGCAACAGTCTTATAGTCGCAAAACACACGCATAAACAGCTGGATTAATCTTACGATCTTTAAAGATCGTGCATCGCTCTTGCGAGAACACAAAACGTAGAAAAACGTTCGTACTAATGTTCGTGCGTTGCATTGCAATAATGTGGATCGCATTCGGTCGCGTCTGAATAGTGTGCATGTCTACTATTTTGAGGAGACTTGATGCGACCACAAAATCGCATGCAACAAATGCAAGATCTCGTGCAACGTATGCAATAGTTCGTGCAAAGCCAAAAAATTCCGATCGCAAAGTTTGCCAATTGTGAAAGGGGATTAGGACACATTACTAAATATTACATTTGTAGTATGATCTAAGCACATAATCAAGTCTCGTTGTTGTTACAGTTGTTTCTGTTCTTTTTCTCTTGTTCCAGGCTCTTTCTATATACTGTTGTTGTATCATTTTATACAATTTTCAAGAAATGTGAATAGCTGCTCTTATTTTTCAAAAACATATTTGTCCATGTTGTTTAAATGTATTTTTTAAAAGAGAACTGAAAAAAGATGGTGGCCTCTGCCTCTGTATTAAAATAGTAGTAAGTTTCGTAAGATTGACTCCCTCTTTAATATCGAAAGTAAAAGTATTTTTCTTTAGACATTTCAGTACAATAATCAGTACATTGTTATGTTTTAATACTTTTTGGGTTTAAAGTTCACAATAGCTACCATATGCACTTACTGTATAATGGAAGGTTGCGTAAAGTCACTGTTTCGTAGGTAAAATCTATAAAGAGATATATTTATTTGCACTAGTTTTATTACTGTCAGCATATGATTTCACTTCCGGTATTCAAACTAAGTAAGTTATCTTCTTAGTTCATAATATTTGCTGATAAAATTAAACGTTGCTTCAGCACGAAATATGGTTTAGTGTCTATGCAAAATATGACAATGATTCTTATTTTTAAGTACGAAAAAAATCATTTTGTTTATCATTGATTAAACTAATTTATTTAATTAAGCTGATTGTAATTATTTGAGTTTATTTATTTCTTAAACTTGTTTTCTTTTTAAATATTAAATAAAATATTATAAATTATTATCATTATCAATTATTGATTCATCGAACTATCATTTACATTAATATCATAAAACAATGTTTTTCTCCGAATATCATGGAACTATTATATCATTTGATTGTTGTCACAAAAATAATTTTAACGACAATTCCGAATGAAAATTTGTTAATAACTATATCTATAAAATCACAAAAAAGAAATACATTCCTTAAGCATTGTAAATGTAAAAACAGAAAAATAGAATTTGACCAAAATCGTGACCATGCCCCTAAGGACAAAACAAGACTCCGCCTATGTAAACAATCACTTCCATTTTTATAAGCACATCATTAGAGTTTATATACAAACATGTCTTTACCAACGCAAATGACCTAACAATCGTAACTATTCACAAACACAAGTTAGAAATTTCTGAAAAGATAAGCTTAACTTCCTGATCATTATTTTCTAAATATAGTTAATTTTCTAAATATAGTTAAGGTGACTCAATGATAAATGTACACAAAGCTTCAACCTTTTTGGTTGCTTCCTTATCTAAAATTTTATTATATGTGTCGCATTTCCTCTTGTTAAAAGTTTGCAGCGCAGGTGATTTTTTTAAATCATAGTCATTTATTCCGGCTCGATTCATTTCAAATTTCTAACTCGTAAAAAACGAATGAAATTTCATGGACTTTTAAAAATTCAGATTCAACATGTAAAATTCTGAATTTTCATCCTCTAGCTAGGAAAATTATCTTAAAGAACATATCATTATTTTGTGATCGTAACATTCAATAGCAATGGAATAAATAAAACACATTGAATAAATTTAACGACATTTTACATTCTTCTGTCAAGTTATCTGTATAGATAACGTTAATGCTATATACAACACAATAAAAATGAATATCGAAAAAATATTATATCAAAGATTTTGAATTGATTTTATTTTTCAAATTAATGGTACCATGGTGTACAGTAGGGTACCGGGGAAGTCAGTAGGAATTTACAGTGGCGTACAGTGGGGTACAGTGCTGTTCGGTAGAAATATACAGTAGGGTACAGTGGAAGTCAGTGAAATGTACAGTGAGTTACAGACAATGTACAGTCGATGTCAGACAATGTCAGTCATTTTTTGGAATATCAGTGGATTTTGAATTCAGTAGTGTAGGCTATCGGGATAGTTGTTCTTTTCTATCATTTTTAACACATCTTGAAATTCCATTTTACCCTTTCAAAAGATTTCAATAGACACATATTTATACTGTAAAAAAGGCGCTATTGTTGTGATTTTTAGTAAAATTAAATCGGAAGTTAGTAAAATATATCAATTACATAATTAACACAATTAAGAAGAAAAAACATTCGGCACTCAGGGACTGAACCCGGATCGCCTGGGCACAAGTCAACGACTCTAACGAAAGAGCTATGTTGACTCGCTTCAGGACTTTGAAGCTCAGAATCTCGAAAATGCGTGGATAGATTTTAAAACGCATTTCATGTATTTATTTGAGCGTCTCTGTCAAAAAATTACAGAAAAATATTTAAAATCAAATCAGTTGAAAAATTCATGATTTGTGTCCTTTTGGTGACGACCGAGAGTGACGTCGAACGTTTGTATATGCAACGGGCACTGCGGGTATAAACTTTTTATAAAAATTTGTGCCATTTCTATGAAATTTTATGAAAATTTGAAGTCCCATCTTTAAATTTTTTTGAGAAAAATCGTGATCAAGCAAAACCATCAAATCTGAAATATTTCGGGACCGGATATGACGACCAAAAAAATGACCCGTAATTTTCTTACAAATTTTGTTTAAAAGACAGGTGACACAAAAACAAAAATATTAAACAACAAGTTGGATTGTGGGTGTGATAAAATTTATGCAGAATTTCTCCTGCTTCTCCCATCTGTTTAACAGCTATTGCTGAATTATAGATAAGACGCGTGACCTCATTATGCATATCTGAAGCCTCTGAGATCAGAAACCTTCGGTGCGACGTAATAGCCGACTCACACTACCCATTCGCTGTATCTTTTAACCACAGAAATTTCTAACTTGCTCTTATCTAAAATCTGAAGTCAATAAATTTTGCTAATTGATAAAAAAAAGTCCGAGAACCTTGTATATAAACATGAACTATTCTAAGCTTAGAAACCCCATTTCTGTTTCCTCAGCAATTATGAATTGGAGTAAAAATGGTGAACTGTTAAATTAACTTTTAATTGACCCATGTGCTTTATGTTAGAAAAAAATGTGTCAAATTTTGGATTTTCAAAAGATAATAGTCATCAAAAATATGGAATCATTGTTGCCAAAGAAAGAATTTTGTTTTGTCAATACATAGTAAGTAATAATATACGTATAGCAGTTTTGTAACCAGGAATGTCACCGAATCCTAAACCCTAATTAAGTTTATTGGACTTAAAAAAGGGATTGGATTGAAGACGTTTTACCTGAAATACTGGTATATGTGAGCAAATACATGTATGTTTGTTTATTTCTTGAGGTCCACAAAATCAGGAGCCTATATACTATAATCTTAATACTAACAACTCAATTAAATATCTTCTGATTTCATTTTTAAGTTCGTTATTTGATCATGTTTGTTTTTAAGTTTAATTTATGCAAGTCGCTGTGAAACATTCTTTGCATTCATCATTTGTCTGAATATCATATCATACCATTTTAATTTATACAAAGATTATAATTTGTGACTCAAATTTGATTAAAAGAACTATCAATTTTCATAATCAGCTAAGACTGAAACATTAATTTTTCTACATTAAGTATTAAGATTTTAAAAATGTATTTATCTAAGACTCCTTGAATTTTTTTTATATCTAAATGGAATTTAACCTTTCTTTAAATAATTCATGGATGTCATTTGTTTTGTTTTTTGGGGGGTTTTGGGGGTTTTTTTGTTTGTTTGTTTGGGGTTTTTTTTGTTTGTTTGTTTGGGGGTTTTTTTTGGTTTTTTTTTTTTGGTTTTTTTGGTAGTGCTTCTGAGTTGTCTATAATTTATTCTCTGTAGATGAAACCTTAAAAAAAAGAACAAAAAGAAAAGAAAAAGAAAAAAAGAGTTGCTATGCATAATGGTGACTTTTTATATACTGACATTAGATTCAGATGGACAATGAATGATTTTTTTTATAGCAACATAGTTACAAATATTACACAAAGAAATATATATGTGATATAATAAAAATCTTAGGCATTGTGCTCAAAGTTGAATTTAAAAAGTAATATTAAGATTAATATCAACCTCATTAAATCAATGTTTTGGCTCTGCAAAATTGGATAAATATGCATTTTTAAACATATTTCCAACTGTCTGGCTGACAGGATAATAATTTGCTATCATTACTCAAAGAATTTTCAGATTCACTTTAAATGAATTACCTGTACTTATTATTTTGATAATTTTCTTTAACCAGTATCGTATGTACAAAACGTTTCTCAATAACTCTATTAACCAATGATACTACATGCATTCTTGTACATTCTATAATTTCACTACTTTGTTTTTGGAAAAGGGTTCATATAATATACTAAGCTTTTCAATAAAATATTCTTTAAATAAATTCACTTTAATCTGATGGTGCTTTATTTCAAATTGAAGGCTCAAAATCATCTTTTGCAACTCAAATACATTGCTCTGTTTACTATACAGCCGATTGCTGACTAGGTCATCTCTGACGAATAACACACAGGGATTTCTTATCTCATTAAGGATCGGCAAAACTCGGAGATCAGCTGAAGCTGGGATTTTCAGCCCACTTAATTGAGCTGCGTGTTCTTATCTGATGCTAGTCAAATGGAAACATTGTTATCAACTGATTTATTTTTGTCAAGGAAAATATGTTTTGAAGAAAATGATTTTGTGTCACCTGTCCACTAAAGTAAGATCTGAAAGTTTCATTACAATCGGCTGAGCTGGAGCGTTTTTGAGGAAACGTAACAGGAAAAAAATAATACGTAATAAAAATAGAGGAAAAGAGAGAAAGCAATAAGAATGTTTTCCATTGGAAACGGAAGACCTTCATAATAATAGGGGAAAAGAAACAAAGCAATTATTATAACAAGAAGGTCTTCCGTTGGAAACCAAAGACCTTATAATAGGGAAAAAGTTGAATGCTGGTTTGTGACATACACGGTGAGAAAAGCGAAAGAGTGTATTGTAATTTGAAGAGCTGATTAGGTCATTAAGAATGGTAACTTGCCGAAATAAACTAACAAAATGTGAGTCGTAATACAGTGCTGCTATCGTGAAAGTTGACAAAACAATCTTATCCTATATCCTGTATCCTATCCTGCAAACCAGCTCTATCCTATCTTATCTTATCCCATACCATCCATATTTAGGAATAAGAGTTAAATAAAACAAAATTCGAGAAAATAATTATTTTATTAACAAATTATCGACTAATGTAATAATCGAAACGTCTAATTAATACATCAAACCGAAAATCTTTAGAACGAGGTAACTTATTTACCTGTGTATCGGTAATGTTAAATCGTACGCGGAGTCTACTCAATTACGTAAACAAACGGGTAAGCCATATAAGTTTTGTTTTTATTATGTATATATGTATAATATTGATGAAAAAGGAGATAAAGAACTTTTATTTGTAGCTTAAACAAACATTTTAATCTAATTCATTTCCTTATAATCTAACATGCACGGAGATTTTCAGCAATCAGCTGATTCGGTCGCCGATAAATGTAAACACGATTCGGGAAAGCATTTCTTTATGAATAAATCAAAATATCGCATTTGTTGTTTTATGATTTGAATTTATTAATAAAATATGAATTTTTGCGCATTTATAGTTACTTTTCTTCTACATTTCTTAAAGCTGACATGAATTCATAAATACGCATTATTTCCCTTTTATCTCCGACTACCGCCATATTAGTTGTCGATTTCTATTGTTCTGCTCATCGCTACACACCCTCTATATAAGGCCAAGATGGTATTCATGCTTCACCGCATTCAAGTAATTCATACATCCGAACACGTTACCTTGGACGATAAGACGTGTAGAAACGCGTTTTGAACAAAAATAATATAACAACCACTGCACTGGCAAGGAATATCCAATGAATGAAATCCAGGTACAGATACTTCAAAAATCCTCGATAATTGTAGACCGTTTTCCTGTGTATGTTATAACATTGCACATGCGCAGCCACACACTGTGGCAGATCGAGCAATGTCGCATGGATTTTAGAAACGGAGCGTGTTGTAGAAACCGATGGAAACGATGTTACGTTGTTACTTTCTTGGATTTACTATCATTTAGCTACTGTGTTGGATGTAGTGCCGCCGGGGTTTTCAAAAAGATGCAGACGTTATGCACTCTGTATGAACGACACACGTGTTCGATGTGCATGTGAAGTAAGGCAGCACTATCTGTGCAAAATAATACGGATACCTTGGAAATTCTTTCAAAGAATAAATATATTTTGTATTTAATTGATTGTTGTTTCCTCTATTCTTTATTAAAAACATTTTACTACAATGTGTAGTTCATACATTTAGAAGTCCGTGCAACCTGAATGCCTCGATCGGAAAGTAACCGACCGTAACTTTCTCGACCGGTATATATACCCCAGTGGCAGTAGAGGAGCGATCGAAACTAATATGGCGACGAAATGCTTTTATGAATTCATGTCAGCTTTAATTTGATCTGTTCAGTATATTATCGGGCCTTATACGTCCATGTGATCGGACATCGAAGGAATTAAATGAAACGTGATAAGTACACACAAACAACGTTCGTTTCTTGTTTAAAGATACTTGTCTACTTATATTTGTTCGTAGACTGAATAATTCTATTTTTATACTGTTGAAGTCTTTAAATAAATCAATAAAACATAATTTATGTGGTAATTTTACGCTGCATTGTGCAGCCTAAAAGTTTACAGTAGCTCTATACTTACGCTGTTTCCGAATTGACAAAAATGTAGCGCGCATCAATTTTCTCTATCGCTTTGTAAATTTTTAACATTATTACTAATTTTTTAATGTTTTACTTTGTTTAACAAACAAAATAGTTGCGATAAATGTATCTCTAAATTAATTTTCGTTTCGCAAAACCACTCTTAAATTTATACTCGAATCTGATTGGCTACAAGATGCATGATAGGATAGGCTAGAGTTTGACTTCAGTATTTCTATCATGTATCCTGCATCCTGTATCCTATCCTATACTTGTCAACTTTCAGGATAGCAGCACTGTATCAAGATATCACTGCAATGATACGACTATTAAATCTCCCAGTTTCTAAAGTGTATCAATGTTTAACAAAAGAATATACTCAACAAAACTTTTAACCATTCACCCAATATTTTATGTATATGAAACAAACACATAAGAAATGTAATCGTTTTTATTTACAAATAATTTTTCATATAAATTGTGTGTGAAAATCTGATAAATATCTCAAAACACTTTAAAGCAATGACCCCCTGCCATATCACATCCTTAAAACACAAAATTACACGACGATTTATATGGTGTATGACCACCTCTGGCTCGAATCACTGCCAGACAACGTTGCCTCATGGAAAGAATGTACCTTTGGATGGTAGGTTGACCTATCTGCTGCCACATATGATGTACAGATCTTTCCAAATCATCAACAGTGCGTAGTGCGGGGAGGGCTCTGACATTTCATTTTACCAAATCCCAAATGTGTTCAATAATGTTGAGATCAGGAGATTTAGCGGGCCAAGGCAAAACACGGATGTTATTTGCTTAAAGAAATTGTTGTGTTGTTCTAGCGGTATGGCATGGAGCATTACTTGTGCTAGAATCATGTTTCTGTTAGGCATGATATGAGGGACAAGAACTGGTCGGGTAATGTCATCCTGATACCGTCTTGCTGTAAGACCATTGATGACACGAATAAGCGGAGTTTTTGTTTGCATAGAGACTCCCACCCAGACCATGATATTTCAGCCTCCACCAAATCTGTACATTTTCTCAATACACACGGCGCTGTGGTGTTCTCCTCACCGGCGATACACCCGCCTCCTATCGTCGTGACATTATAGATTTATTTTGGTTTCGTCAACAAAACGAACATTCGCCCAGTCAGCTCTCGTAAATCTGCGATGCCGTTGTGCCCATGCCAAACGTGTTGTTTGATGTCTCTGATTTAGGAATAATCATCTTTGTGGACGTTTAGCTCGTAGGTTTACTTCCTTAAGGCTGTTGCGGACGGTTTGCGATGGTATTGGACGACAATGGATATCATTCGTTAGTCTCACCGTTGTGACCAAATTTTTATATCCTATTCTTTTATTTGCAACTTTCCATTAGCTTGAATTAACATTGATTTCAGAAATACAGAATATCACGCTAATATTTCTGCTGTTAGCTCGAGCGTTTGTTATATCGGCCCAAGCCAGTTATAAAAACGTTGATTAATATACATTTAAATTTAAAGCTTTCTATTGTTCTAAATGCACAACTCTTGCGTGGATGATTGCCCTAGCTTCTATATGTGAAATGTTCATCAAATGTTCATCATTAAGTTATTACATCCATTGTGTATTTTACTTTTTTTTTCTTATGAATATTGATTTTATTTCATACAGAAACTGACAAGACAGAAATCTATGCGATCAGGTGTAGCGTACTGCATGCCTGCTTATGAACATAAGAGTTCCTTTAATCTTTAAAACTGCTTTTAGATGCATTCTTTCGCTTATCAAATGTTAACTTTGATTCATGTAACTATAATGAATATTTTTTGCATCGGTCGTTGATGTTTTCATTGTACATTTTGTGTTGAATTTGTGTGGATTATTTCTTTATCAATCAACACTAAAGCTACATTGAGAGCACGAACGAAGTTATTTACATTAATTGGCCTTACATGTACCTAAGTGTCGATATTGTTGATATTGACAATTTAATATCAATAACGATTTGTCAATTAAGAGAACTGTAGCTGTTGAGACATTACAAATTTAAAGATTTCTATACTTTGCGTCCATATCGACACCATTTTATTAATATATCATTCCCCAATTGTCTAAATAAGCCATAATTATTGGTACTACCCATTAACGTTGCTTTTCATTGACGTCGATATTGACGATATCGTGTCGATAATAATTTGCAAATGTGTTCAACTCTAGTTGTTCAGACATTTCATATTTAACGTATCTTTACGTTGATGATATTGATATCAATTCGGCATCGTCACTCAGCTACCTTAAAGGGGCATGGTCACGTTTTTTGGTCAAAAATTATTTTTCTGATTTTAATGTTTAAAATGCTTCAGTAAGGCATTTTAAATAGGCAACCAAAATTTTAGTATCATTCGTTGAGTTATAAGCGAGTTACAGAGCTTACAATTTTTTGCTATCGATGTAAACAAAGCTTTTGTTTACATTTTGAATGTTGAAGTGAAAATTCCAGTTTTAGACCTTAAATAAATGTGTTAAACGTTAGGAACTGTTTATTAATGCTTAAAATGAATAAGAAGATAGACATATCAGCTTGAAAAAGATTTTTTACTGGTATTTTGACTTCGTAAACAAAAACAGGGCACGAGCCTTGTTTACATGACAAAGAATTGTGTATTTTGCTCATAACTCTATGCCCGACTCTCAAATTTCACTTGATCATTAGTAATACATTTCTAAAGCATTGTAATTAATAAAAACAATAGAATTGAATTTGACCAAAATCGTGACCATGCCCCTTTGAGGACGTCCATAAGAAAATATATTTACTAGTATTTGAGAAAAACTAAATGCATGGTTATTATGTCCATGGAGCCCTTTAATAAAATTGTGAAATTCGTGGTCCCTTGGTTAGGGGTTCAGGCCCAAGCTATATTAAGGGTGGGGCCATTGTGCAATATAATGGGCAATGTATTGTTGGCAATATGATGAAAATGTATTAAAGAAGAATGGCCCTGGTGAGACAGTTCTTAATGTTAAATATTGATTCAAATGGGCAAATAATGTGGATGTTTGTGAATTTAAAGGAATATGTATTGTTGAACCCTTACCAAGTAGGTCAGTTTTTGATCCCTTCAGATAATAACTCGGAGATCTGTGGCCGATAATTGAATATCTGACTTATGCAGCACCACTGTACTTTTGCTCAACACTGTGAATTCGCTTACTCGTAATAATGCAAAAAAATGCTAGTTCAAAAGCAGTTGTAAATAGAGTAGCTTCATAAGAATTTGAGCACACTGAAGACAGTACAAGAATAGGAAAAGTTATTGGTGCTCTAGTGTCTTTGGATGGGTGTAAACGACGTATTTTTCTAACCATAAATGAATTAGTCTAATCACCGTGATCCTGCAATTGAAGCTGAAAATGATATGGAGTTTGATGACAATTAAGTATGCAATATAATTAACTAACTGGTGAACTGGGGTGGCCATAATAGAGGTAAAGAAAACTTATTACGAAATGAACTAAATGACTCGAGTCCTTGCTGATAAGTATCAGTTGGTTTTTGCTATTGCAGCTGATAAAAGAGTGTCTACTTGGAGTCTAAGATGTTCCATAACTCTGATGGGATCTGAGAAGGGCAACTGTCCGCATTCGGAGCTAAAGTCCTGAACCTTTCCCACTGAAATCTCGAGATAGAATCAGCTATAATATTAAAATACCCAGGAATATGAATTGATTTAATTTGAATGTTTGATTCTATGCACACTAACACTAGAGGCCTAAGTAGGCTCATGACGTGCTGGGATTTAGTTGTTTGGGAATTTAGAATGTGAACCAAGGCCATGTTGTCTGTACCTATGATTATTTTTTTAGCAACCTAATTATCCTGATATAACCATTGGGTTTACAAATTACATTTTAGCCTCTATATGCCCATTGAGGTAACGGCGTTTTGGGGTTTTTTTAAATATCATATGTATATTAAAAATTCTATCCTCTTTTTCGTTAAAGAATGATTTGATGTTGTTTTCAATTTTTTATCAACCTTGAACCTCTTTTAGGGCCGTTTTACACCAAAAGTTTGAATTGTACAGGTTATTTGATTTTTTAGAGGAACAAAGAAAGTATTTGGAGATTGAACAATGACTATAAAATAAAGTGCATAATAAAACTATGAATTATATACAACAATATTCGAAGCAAAAAAAGTTCCATAGAAATATTTCTAACAATGCAAACATGTTGACACCACTAATAATTAAACAAGAGGCCCATGGGCCACATCGCTCACCTGAGGACTAAAAGGTATGATAAAATAATGGAGTCATAATACAAACTATCTGGACAATGTACAATAATACATGTAGATCCTGTATAAATAAAATCCATTTTCTCCCTGGATATTCTTATGTTTATAAGCATTAGTCCCTTTTTCCAACAGGATGATTTTATAGTCATATCACAAGTTGAGTATTGCAGTTCTCAAAAAGATCCTAAATAATTGTTTATATATGGGATATAAACCTACGTCAAACTCTGAACCTCTTGTAAGGTCAAAGAATCGTCCAGGAGTCAAAGTCTAAACAATTAAAAAGAATCACCTGGCTGATTAGTTTCTGAGAAGCAGATTTTTAAAGATTTACTCTAAATATTCCTATGTAAAACTTCGCCCCCCCCCCCCCCATGTGCCCCCCCCCTTCCCCGGGGATCATGATTTTCACAAATTTGAATCTACACTACCTGAGGATGCTTCCACATATATTTCAGCTTTCCTGACTGATTTGTTTCTGAGAATAAGATTTTTAAAGATTTACTCTATATATTCCTATGTTAAACTTCGACCCCCATCCCATTGTGGCCCCACCCAACCCCCGGGGATCATGATTTTCACAAATTTGAATCTACACTACATGAGAATGCTTCCACACAAGTTTCAGCTTTCCCGGCCAATTGGTTACTGAGAAGAAGATTTTTAAAGATTTACTCTATATATTCCTATGTAAAACTTCGACCCCCCCA
>WFKH01003881.1:61547394-61561682 GCA_016163765.1 Magallana hongkongensis
TGTGTGTGTGTGTGTGTGTGTGTGTGTGTGTATGTATGTATGTATGTTTTACTCCGCTTTTATGTAGAACTAAGCATTTTTGAGGTTCCAAAATGTGCATACTTCTTTTATAATTTATGTAAGAACACTGTGCCAGATAATTATGCCAGTGCCAAGTGGCATTTTTGCACCCGTCTAAGTTGCATGTATCGAAAACCTCAAATATGCCACATGATAGACCATTGCTTAAAGAGTTTTAAACCACCTTTGTCATTAATGTATCTCACCTGTCAGGTGAAGTGTTTACCTTTTAAGAATAAATTCCTACGGGAAAATAATTTTTCTCATAGGAAAACAATTTTCCTATAGGATATTCGGAATTTCCAACCGGAATAAAAGAACTTCCTATAGGAACTTAAATTTCAATAGGATTTGAGCAAAACTCCCGTAGGATTTTAAAATCCGATAGGAAATCTTAATTTCCTATGGGAAACTACCTGTCAGAATCAAATTCCTGCAGGAAATACCTTTTTCCTACAGGAAATTTAATTACTACAGGATTTTTAGAAAATCCTATAGGATTTTCAATATTTCCTTAGGTAAATTATTTATCCTATGGGAATTATCATTTTCCTATAGGATATTTATATTTAAAGGTAAATATCTCACCTGTCAGGTGAGACACGCTAATAACAAAAGTGGTTTTATACTCTATAGACAATGGTCTATCATTTGGTATATATGGATTTTAGAGACACTGTATCTTAACGGGTGCAAAAATGCCACCTTGGCACTGGCTTAATTATCCGGCACAGTGTTTTAGAATACAGTGTAAATAAATGTGCAGGTGTTATATGTACTCATTAAATAATGACTCTACATGTACTTTGCTAAATTTTTTATTAAACCTTGCTCTAAACTTACCATTTTTTGGATTGTTTATTGTCATTCACACTGTAACATTTATACTTATAAATTAAGACATTTCGCCAATAAACTACGAAACGCCTACACCAGAGTAACTGCTTACGCTATAATTGAATTTTACCTGATAAATAATTATTGAGAAATAAATAAAAAAAACCATACTTACATTTTCGATAAACATGCCCGAAATAGCAAAAATGAGAGTAAGGTGGTGGACACGATTTGGCGGATCCAAGTCAATGGAAGTTTGTATCAAAATAATTATATGTTCGCAATAAAGTAATATTGAAATGATTACGAAAAGAATGAATATGTTTACTGTGAGCTTATTAAGGGTATAGGGTTCCTTGAGTGTGCAATTTTAGTTTTGATGGATAGACGCTTGCAAAGCACGACCTCTGGTGAGAAAATTGGATAGAACTTTACAGAACGGGGTAACCACGGTCGCGAGATGACAGGACGAGTTCATCATGCTTCGCAGATTAAGATACTTTTGATCGGCAATCTATCGTTAATTTCTAAAAAAAAAAATCTTGATAAATAAAATGAATTAATTTGATACGATTTTAGTTTTGATGGAAAGAATTTTCCAGAACTGCGTGCCCAGGAATTGGGGTGGACTAATTAACGTCATGTCGGAAAGTGAAGGGCGAGTTAACAGGTTAACCATTCGGCAGATACTTTATAGGTTTAAAATATGCAAATAAATATGCATACACCAGCGTTTTTTAACGCTTAGACCTTATACATTAATTTGTAAACAATCAACAGGCTGTGTTTTACGTCTATATTAATAATTGATGTGTGCATAAAACGGGGAAGTTAAGTTGGGGAGTGGGGGTAGGGTGGAGCTCCCCAATTATTTTTTTCCAACAGTCTTTTATCTGAAATTTTATTTGGAACAGTGATAAAAATTATCGTCAACTTTGACCTAAAGAACAAAATTTAGAATAAATACCAACTGGTTTGAAATAAAATATTTAAAAAGTTTGCTATTTTTTTTTATTCCAGTCAGCGGCAACAAAGAGAAATAGGGCAACGTACATGTATATATCATCCATTTTAGTTTAAATTTTTCATCCCTGCTCGCTCATTTAAATATCCCGCCATGCAGTTTTTTTTTATTTCAATTTTAAAGAATATGACAAAAAAGTAATTAAGAAAACTTGTGGACACAGTATATACAAAAATGAACAAAAATATATGGTTCTACATATTAAGCGTTGTATCATTTTGAAATATAAAGTGTTATTTCCCGCGCTTGCGCGGGATATCATCTAGTAATCATACATTATTTTAACGTACCAATATCAAAAGGAACACAATTTCCAGACCCACCCTATGACACAGACATTATGAAGACTAAAGGAACATTTCGAACATCAGGTCGTAAGTCAAATGTCATTATATAACGTATATTACATTAAAAGATATTTTACAACAACTCGTGTCGTTGCGCGGAAACTCTGTTGTATGTATTTAAACCGTTTACCGATGGATAACACATTTCAAATGAGGTAGAAACTAAAATTGGTTGAAAACTAGACAACATTGAGATGGTGACCATCTCAAAGGGCCCCGCTTAAATAATGGACAATAGGATAAAAAGAATTCCAGAGAACTTTGTTTTGACCTTGACCTATAACTTAGAAGTTTTTCCAGCTGGCATAGAACTTAATTTAATCTCATTACCCCTTACATACAGGCATTTTTGTTCAATCTGGCCAAGATTAAGCAACTTGGGAATAATTTACGGTCTAAAACTGGTTTTAAAGAGATCTGCTATGACCTTCACATTGGCTTGGTTCAAGGTCACTGCACACCATTAACCAAAAAGCTCTGTTTAGGTAAGGTATTAGCCAAATAGGGCTAAGTGCAGAGTATATATATGCTCTTAAAAAAGGATTTTTGTATGATCTGATATGACCTTGATACTTGAACTACAAACAGAGAACATCTCTCTAAATTATATATTTCATTTATTAGACCTACTCTTGAATATGCTTCAATTGTGTGGGATGGCTGTTCTGTGCATGATGCAGACAAACTTGAAAAGGTTCAATTGTGTGCTGCTCGAATTGTTACTGGGTTGCCAATTTTTGTATCAAGGGAAGCGCTTTACTTAGAAACAGGGTGGGAGACTTTACAAACCAGACGCTACATTGCTAAGATGAAAACTATGTTCAAATTTAACATGGGGACTTTGCCTGACTATTTATTCGATATCATTCCTAACAAGCGGGAAAACATATCACGATACAACACACGAAACAAGGATCAGTTTAATGTTCCTAAGTGTAGGTTAGATTTACTAAAAAAATCATTTGTACCCAATGCTGTCAATCAGTGGAATTCACTAAATATAGAAGCCAGAACAGCCACCTCAATCAATTTGTTTAGCAAACATATGCCTGCTGTTAAGAAACCCCCTATTTATTTTTCTTTTGGTAAACGGAGTACCAACATTATTCATACAAAGCTGAGACATAACTGTGTATTAAATTATGATCTTTGTAATCGTAATATTATAAATAATCCGCTGTGTTTATGTGGTCAAACAGAAGATGTGTATCATTTCTTTTTTTCTTGTAAAAACTACTCTAGAGCGAGAAACAACATGTTTCATCAATTATTTATGTTAGATTTAGTCAATATTGATATTAATTTACTTTTATATGGCAACAATAACCTACCTTTACATATCAACAAAAGCATTTTTGCTTCTGTACAAAAGTTTATTGACGAATCCTTGAGATTCAAATAATTTTTGTTTGTGTATATCAATATTATAATATATTTTCTTTTGTTCTAAATTTATATGCATGACAAATATTGTTATATTTAAGGAGAGGAACTTGTAAGTTGTCAGAACTTGTTTCCAATCCTTTTGTTTAATCAATAAAATATGTTCAAAACAACAACTACAAACATCATTCAAGGTCAGTGCAAACTCTTTGACCATAGATACTCTGTGAGTGAAGTATGAGCCAGATTGGATCAAGGGGAGAGAAGATATTCTCCGGACAAGGATTTTATACATAACTCTGCTGTGACCTTAACCTTAGACCTAGAAACATGGTTCAAGTTATTGCACACCCTTTACCCAAAGGTACTCTGTGGGTAAGATATGAGCCAGATTGGGTCAAAAGGAAAGAAGATATACTCCGGACAAGGAATTTTTTTTATATAATTCTGCTATGACCTTCACAGTTGACCTTGAAAATTGGTTCAAGGTCACTACACACCCTTTACTCAAAAGCTCTGTTTATGAGAAGTATGAGCCAAATAGGGCTAAGTGGAAAGTATAAATGCTCTGATAAAAGGATTTTTGCGTGGTGTGGTCCGATATGACCTTGACCCTTTACCTACAAACTTCATTCAAGGTCACTGAATACTCTTTGACCATAGACACTATCTGAGTGAAAAATGACCCAGATTTGGTCAAGGGGAGAGAAGATATTCCCCGGACAAGGATTTTATAATTCTGCTTTGACCTTAACCTTAGACCTGGAAACATGGTTCAAGGTCACTGCACACCCTTTACCCAAAGGCACTCTGTGGGTGAAGTATGAGCCAGATTGAGCCAAGGGAAGAGAAGCTATGCTCCAGACAAGCGATCACAGGACGGACGGAAGGACGGGCAGATAGACGGACAGACGAACGGACAGACTGATCACTCTAGGGCGCCCGCAGAGCGGGGCCCTAATTACATTGGGTAACGCTTTTCAAGGTTTTAAAACAATATCTAGGTGTCAGGAAGGTTTCTGTGAGGTGGATCCCCACATTTTGAATGGTGAACAAAATTGACACAAAGCACCCTTACGCAAAAGGCATTCAAAGTTGTGAAAATTAAAGACCACACCTTTTTCCGAGGGGAAATAATTAGGAATTACTAGTATTGAAAAACTTCTGAGAAATTTTCAAAAAATCTTCTTCTCAAGAACCATTTGACAAGGAAAGCTGATATCGAATCTTATGTGAAAGCATCCTTATATAGGTAGTGAAGATTCCAAGTTGTGAAAATCATGACCCCTGGGTAAAGGGTGGGGCCACAATGGAAGTCGAATTTTTACATAGGAATATATAGAGTAAATCTTTAAAATATTCTTCTCAGAAACAAATCAGTCAGGAAAGCTGAAACATATATGGAAGCATCCTCAGATAGTGTAGATTCCAAGTTGTGAAAATCATGACCCCCGGGGGTAGGGTGGGGCCACAATGGGCGAGTCGAATTTTCACATAAGAATATATACATGTAGTGTAAATCTTTAAAAAATGTTCTTCTCAGAAACCAGTTGGCCGGAAAAGCTGAAACTTGTGTCGAAGCATCCTCAGGTAGGGTAGATTCAAGTTCAAATCATGATCCCCTGGGGTAGGATGGGGTCACAACGAGGGGGGGGGGGTGTTACATAGGAATATATAGAGAAAAATCTTTAAAAATCTTCTAAAAAACCTGTAACTTTAGTGGCTGTTGAGCCAATATAAACAATTCCGGGATATTATTTTCCGTCGTCTCCTTTTCATTTCTATCTTAAATATTTGGCATCCGACTTGATTTTTATTATTTTGATAAGTAAACGTGGTTATCATTGGTTATCATGTTTTGTTTGCATTTTGTTCTTACACGGTATCATAACTTGGTCTTAGACTAGCTTTAATAAGTGTTTTGTGATTAAAGATTGATGTTGCAATGAAAGTCAGAAAGACCAAATTTTCAGTGTCCAAGAAATGTTATTTTCGAATCCAGTTGTGAGTATAGATTTTTTCTCTAATGAAATAAAACTTCCGCAAATATGTTATGTAAATTTGTTAAGCCCTCTTCCCTAAGAGTTACTGGATCTGATATCAATAAAACCGGTTGTCAATCATGTTAGATAAGGTGACAGACTATTTAAACATGTTAAAACACAAAGATGTACCAGATTGTCGAACGTTGTCAATCAAGTATAAAGAAGAAAAAAAAAGTGAATGCCTATATTGATATTTTGGCCAAGTGTGTCAGCTAGAGATCCTGGAACAAACTAATCTCCACCACAGATATAATTTTACAGTAATTAGATTAATTATTTTTCGCAGTTTTGATAAATTAATTTGTTTTTGATCATTTCCAATGTACAGTGTATTCTTAGTATAGATTTTTGGATTTTTCATTAGGCCTAAAAAAAAAAGTTGTGTGTTTAGGGTAACCCGACCTAACCTACAAAAATGCCCCGATCCTACCATTTTTTTATCCGATTGTGATTTTTATATTATTTCTATTAAAATCCCATTTTTAAATATGACACAAACAAACATTCTTAGGATTCATGCAGAAAAAATATGATAAAATTAAAAAAAATCCCTACCTACCTAACCTAATTTTTTCATCAGTGTTACCCTAAACACACAATTTTTTTTTAGGCCTTAGAGAAATGAGAAGTGAAGTTCTAGTACAAGTTGAAGCATACCAGCTTATGCTCTAGATGAATTGAATGTATAAAAATTTAAGGTTCTAATACAGATCTATAATACTGTAGTTTGTATGGTAACAGTTTTAAGCTTAAGTTCATTCTCTTTTTAATTTTGTAGAGAGTTCGAAAATGGAGGGTACAAAGATATTGGAGAAACTATGTTCAAATTTGCAGTACAGCAAGCTGTCAAGGATTTATGTGGAGAGGTATTAAAAGTAGAAATATCAACATCATGAGTAAAAAATATTTGCATATTGAAATATAAAAATATTACATTTGAACTTTAAATGACTAAAAATAAATGATCCTGATCTAATGCAGATTATTCTCAACACTCTTCTTTGGAAATTCAATTCATTTAGCAATTTTTTTTTATACGATACATGTATATACTGTATACATGGGGGGTTTTTTTGCCCTTGTATGCTTGCAAACAGTTTCACCCTGTCTTGAATTCGTCCAGACAGTCAGAACTGAAATAGATTGTCTTTTTAATTGATATATTCATTAAAAAATTGTATTGATTTCCCCCAGTCTTAAATTTTTCTGCTGTCAAGGAAAAAAAAATATTTCCTTGTATACAGTACGTAAGAAAGTTTCAGATTAATGTAACTCAGTTATGACATAAGTACTAATGAATGTAAAGAAAACATCTGTCATTTATTATTATAAACTATAAGTTTTAAAGAGGGCTGGATGTCCGGGGGCATTTTTAGACTTAGCCTACTGTGGAATCATCATTGTTCATGGGGGACCAACGTTTGTGGCTTTCGTGGACAACCCTTGCCCACGAATTTACATCCCCACGAACCTATATACAATTATTTGTTTAATATTTATTAAAATTTTCTCGATTACACTACTAACAAAATTACATCCCCACAAACCAGGAAAATTTTGGCTACCCATGAACATTGACCCCCATGAATAAAAATGATTCCACAGTATATCAATCTCTTTTAGAGGAACAGCATTGTAATAAGATACAGGAATTTAAATAACAAAATTTTAAATCAAAATATGAGGATTTGTATATAAAGAATAGTTTGTGCCTAAATTAATGATGTCTAAAATTTTAAGGTACATGTAGTTCTAATGGGTATAACACAGTTATAATACCTAACTTTCTAATGCAGCTGGCTATCCACCTTGTTTTCCCTTTTTGTAAAACTTTATGCAGTCATTACATGCATTTTAAAATACCATTTTTTAAAAATTGAGTTCACATGACCAACATCATAAAAATTTTTTATGATGTTGGTCATGTGAACTCATCATTTGATATCTTGTGACTATGATCAGTCTTGAATGCATGCATGGGCTTGCAAAAGGAGGGGCAATTCTCTTCAGTTTTGGAGGTTTATGGCTCCTTGAAAACATTGAAGGTTCTGCTTTTTTTATAGATGCATGTTTATAAGCATCTACACAATTGGTTAGATTCTCTTAACCAAAGTGTAAAGGTGGTTGGGCCAATTGCAATAGCCTAGGGCTTTAATTATTCATGAGAAGAAAAAAAATATAACAAGTTGGTCCACTGTTTGTAAGATTGTGTAAGGTTGACTGTAAATTTCTGATGCTGAATTAATCTGATTTTATGTTTTAATTATATTTCTCTTGCTTAGATAGGGGAAAGCTTTGTTGATGTATTGAAGTATGATCCTTTATTTCGTGCGGCTATATTGGTCACCTGTGAAAGGTAAATTGGTCAAGTGATACAGAACCTATACATGTACATGTATTTTGTTCTTATGAATACAGACATTTTCTTTTATGGTAATAAAATAAAAAAATAACTTATATTAAATACTGTTTTGTGAATTACAGAAATTAACGCATGCACTTGATGTTTAAAGTACTCTCAAGACCGTTTAAATATTGCTTAATTCGCCAATTGGTCATTTTTAAACTACATTATTAAATACATGTACTTACAACCCCATGTGAGAACAACAATAAACAAGAATTTCTTTCTCGAAAGTATACATGATTGTCTTTGCAGGTTCAGAGTTCAACTGCACGGTGCTCTAACATTGTTTAATTGCTATGAAAACAAACGATGTGCATTCAGGATACACCAGGTAATGATATGAATTATCTAATATGCAATATCATTTTAATTAAAATTTTACAAAACATACTTACAAATGTGTCTAAAATTTTTACATTTTAATCCAGGTTATAAACAATATCAACATGATCAAAGTACATGTATTAATATTAATGCATTATGAGTTATAAATCCTTGATGTCATAGCTCAACAAAAATGTTATTTATTTCTTTGGCATATAGCTGCAGTACATCAGATATTTTGGCACTGTTCACTTTTCATTGCCATATTAAAAAGGGAATATTTTTATAAGTGAAAAAATAAATTAATAATATACCGGTACAATAAAAACCCTCTACCTGTTTTACCAGTATCTTAATTATTTTAAAATATTTGGTTAAAAAAACTCAAAACTTATTTTTCTTGCCCTTATTTTTATTATCATGTACACAATGATATAAAATGTATTTCAGATCTCCTCTAATCTTATGAACCTGGTTAGTGACAGCAGAAGGATGGGGCTGCCAATTAAATCTGTTTGATCTCACATACATATACATGTGGAATCATCTAACCCATTGGAAGTACCGGTATTAATACACTCGATGAAGGACAAATAGACCCTCATTGACATATTTCAAGACCAGGCTATACAACTTGTGCGGGTTCAATGGATTTTCACTGTGATTGACAGTGTACATACATGAATTATGCTTGTACAGGTTGACAATAAAAAATCTTTTATAAGAATAATTTTAGTCTGTCCCGAGATATTTATGCAGCACATTTGGACAATGTTTATATATATAAGTAAAAGGACACATATCTGTGAAAGAAGTGCAATTGAAATCGATGAAAGGAAAAATATCCAAGAGATCTTCATTGACACATTTATCATTTTTTCACTCTGAAAAATTCATAGGAGCAAAAGCAGATTTCTGAGTTCGGAGATTTATAATGTGAAATGTTTACATCTATTCTTCATACAGAAGTCACTCAGAATACCTTGCACCATTTTTCAGTGTTATCAGTGGAATACTGACATTTCTTTTGCAATTCGAAATCTTTTTCTTTTTAGCCATACATTGAAACCTGACAAGCTAAAGGGGGAGTTAATCAAGGGAAAAATCTTTGGATTTTTTCATACTATTGAATGCATGAACATATCATTTGAGCCCCGAGATAATTTATAAATATTGAATAGTTTAAGAAAATGTGCTGCATAACTATCTTGGGACAGACTATAGTTTTGACCCTTGAAAACTGAGAATTGTATAAATAATTAAAATCCTATAATAACATAATTTAATTCTTTGGGGTAATTTTTCCATGTTATTTATAATTATTGTCGAAATATTTCTGAGAGAAAAAATTTTGCTTTATAGGTATAGATATTTGCATGTAGAGAATTATGCAGTCGAAGCTATATATATCATTTCATGTATCATACTCTATTAACATAGTTGATTATGAAGCACATTGACTATTGTAAGCAATTGTGGTAGATCGGGATTTCGTTTATATTTATTATTAGTATTCCGATCCCGATGTGATTTAATTCTATTAGTTTGATAACGCCCACTTTATTCGATAACCAATAACTTTAATAACAGTTGTCTATTGTTCTGTCCCCAATATAAAGTCGTGTACTCCTTATTTGACGAGGGAGACAGCTGGTTTTGCTAGCTACTTTTCTCCTGAGTCCCCGTCTTGTCGGTCTAAACTAGGTTCCTGTTATGTTAAAGTTAGGTTTCAGGGTTTGGGGAATTTAAGTACTTGCTATAGACTTGTTTGTCCTTATTTTGTTATAATAAATTTATAAAGGGTTGTTAATCTTGGTTTTCATTTACTTTGAGTTTGGTTTATTATATCTCATTCATTTATATTGAGAGTAAAGTCGTTTTCATACCGTATTTAGAAGTTAAATTCTTAATCATGTTAATGTAGAGGTCAAATTCAGTCTCAAAACAAACACAATGCGAAGTACTGATAAAAACCTATACGGCACTGACCTGCTACACAATAAAGGAAACCAAAGTCTCTTTTTTTTTTTTTGGAATTTGATCTCTATGTAACTTAATTACAAGGAAAGATCGTGATACTCCGGCATAAAATATCGTATTTTGTTTTATTAAAGAGCAAAATAAATCCAGAGGATTCTAATAAAGGTAGATGCATGTTATCTTTACCAACTTATTATCATAATAGCTTATCTATGTTATATACATGTACATTACTACATGTATACATCCTATTTTAAAATTTTCTCTTTTGTTGGTTACAGATACATTGATATACAGAAACAATATTCAATGTACTTTGAATTACATGTCACGTCTGTATGATTTTCCAGTGACAGTCATAATATACAGTACTGTTACATGGAAGTCTCTTGCAAAGATTCATTAAGCCTAATTAGATAAAAAAAAATCAAAAAAAAAATCACCAATATGCTATAGCATCAGGGACGTATATACGTCCCTGATAGCATACAAAAAAAAAAAAAAAACACAGCTTAAGGACGACGGACCCAATTCAAGATTTCGCACTTCTGCGCAGAAACCGCGCATATGCTATGAATATGACTGTCGTAATTACGTACATCAGAATAAGAGAAAATAATAAAATTTTCATTATAATAAACATTATTTGTGATGCCAAAAGATTTTTAGTGGAGAAAAATTAAGAATTAAAAAATTAGTCCGAATTTCCTCTGTTTGCGACAAGTCCGTTATATTTCCACGGTTTATAAATCATACAACGTCGAAAGAAAGTTTATAGTCTTATATTCTGGTAGATATTGAATTTATACATTAACTTAACAATATTTATATATACAGCAGTTGATTTCACGTAAGGCAATAGATAATTATGTCCTTTTTTCAACGATATTTCTGAAAAAAAATGAACCATGCAGTGAACTTTGACACAACCCCTCAAAAAATTTAGGTCGATGACCTACATTTTTTTCCTATTCATCGGTAAGGTAATTGACTTCTTAATATTACAATTTAATTAGAGTAAACAATCTATTGCAGAATTTTAAAAATTTCAGTTTTTATACCACGCCCTAGAAAATTCCCAGTACTTTCTATTATATCTGCCGATTTTCGTACCCAAATTTTGTAACGCCCCTAGTAAAAAAAGGAAGTCGATGATCATGTAATTTTTTTATTGATTTTCACTCACCATTAACTGATAAACATTATATAAAAATTTGAATAAAAAATCTATTGTAGAAATGAATTGGGTCCGCCGTCCTTAACTTATATGGTGAATATTATGTGTCTTCTTTTAGAGAACAACACAGGACTGTTAATTTCTATCAATAAGCCGTTAAATGTATGGGAAGAGGGATAAATAAAGATAGGATAATCATATGATAAGAGGAAGTTTTGGCCGTCTGCATCATTCCGGAATTTAATATGTTGGTTAGTTTCGTTTTACCTTTCGCGTTTAATTAACTCTGATTCATTACCGTCTTTCTTGCGTTTTGTTACTTTCATCTTAAGACAATGAATGCTAAATATTGCAATTACGCCTGTGGATTAAGAATGTTTAAATCTCACTGCAGTGTCATTCCATCCTAAATAACTTGACCGGTGAAGACCGTTAACTGTGTTCGAATTTCCTCTTCAGAATAATTTAAAGTGTGCCAAACCAATGACCAACATGACCAAAGGTGAAGTTACCACACTTGAAATTTATTGACACATTTATGCAACTACCCATTTATCGATTGATTTTAATTTGGACTGTTTCTATGATCATGTGACTATGATCATATGACTGATTTGGTCCGTAAACTCTTATATTGCCAGAGGCGCCGTTGAAAACTTACTTGTATCTGCTGACACCAACTATGGATCATTTGTAGATCTTACAACATTCAACACAACATGGAATCTACAACAGGTACAAATCCACATCCATCTCAGTGTGATAATGACAACAAAGAACAAAACATTCCAAAGGAAAAAGAACTGGAATGTGACATTGCCAATAAAAATGAAACTGAGGGGAACAATTTGGAAAGTGGAGTTGTGACAACTGAAGAGACTGAGGATGATAATCAAGGTGGGGGATCATTGGAGTCGGAGGATAGCAGTGAAGGGACAGTAGTTACTAAAGTCAAATACAGGACCTGGCAGAATACCAGCTCAGAAAGCTGGGAGTCTGGGAATGTGATTTCTCCAGTAGAAGCAGAGGAGCTGGAAAATGATGCAATGGAACGGGAAAACCATGACACAGTGAGGGAAGGAGAAGATGGAGGAGAGAGAGGGGGATCAACAGAAGAATTGTCAAGGCCAGAGAGCTTGAATCTTCCCAGATCACTGCAACACTACGAAAAGAAACGGAGTCAGAGTGATGGAGTGGCCATTGAGTGTTATAATAATTTGGCTAATGTGCCTGCTGGGAAAAAGGACCCAGAGTTTGACAATATCGAGGAGACAATGTTGTCCAAGAGTATGCCACAAGGAGTTGTTATCAAGAAAGGGGAGTTGTTTGAGTTTGTGGCAGATGATTTGCAGGAGAAAATCAGACAAAGCAGCCCTCTACCAAAAACTGGTAAACTTATTTGTGTGAAGTTGTAATATATTACTATCAGAGCTGAACCTTCCAAAAGCATTAGATATTTTTTTATGTTTGATGTCAGATTAATGATTCATTGATCACTAATTGAATTTAGGAGAAGGGTATGATATTTTCAGATTTTTGCAAGCCAAGAGTTTTTAATCTGGAGAGTAAAAAATATAATGGACCAACATCCATTGACTTCCAAAGGGGGAGGGGGAGGGATGCAGATATTGGTTAAATACATACATGTTTATAATTAAGCTTTCCATCATTGAAGTTTTTACTTTTATTTCCAAACATTTCACAACTATTACCATCACAACATAATATGTCTATAATAATAGTACACGTTTTCTGAATCAGAATCCAGTGGATTGAGTAGCCGAACCTCCAGCTGTAGAAGCATTGCCAGTATATCCAGTGGGAACTCCTCTGCCATGGGAGCATCCTTGACCTCTGAAATGTCAAGGTCACCCAGCAGCCAGTTTCCCCACAGTCCGATCGACATTCCACCTATTGACCCCATGGCAGTGATGGAGTTGGAGATGGCGGCTAAACGAGTGGCAGATAATGTGGACCTACTGATGGGAAACCTCCGGTCAAATCTACACAAGGTAAGAGTTTGCATGAAATCACATGTACTCTATTCAGTAAAAACATGGTTAAATGGAACAGAATTATTTTAAATTTTATTATTTTATTTTGTTTTATAACAGTACCCGGTATATCATATATGTATTGCACACTGTACATGTATGCAACTACTGTTAAACTAGTGAAATTACAAAGGAAATTTTTTTTAGCAAATGAGGATTAGCAATTTTATATTATTGTAATAGAATTGCATTAATTTGATTTGCTTTCAGATGTCAGCAATCACAGTCGGATGTTTAGATGCCTATAAGAAGTCTGTGGACACTACATGTGATTCTGTTGATAGCAGTATTAAGGTATAAACTAAACTTCCCAGCATCAGAAACTGCATAGATTAGAATTTTTTGCATTAGATATGTTAGAAGTACATTTGTATGCATGTACCGGTACCACAAAAATAACAGCTCACAGAAATAAGCCAGTCATATATTATCAGTTTAGCTTTGGTGTGGTTTTTCCGATAGCGTCACGATCAATTCAGTCAGCTACTCCAAGCATAAACAATACACACTGCCGGTGTTAAAACTTTTTGATTGATCAACTCGTTTTCTTAGGTGGAGTTATTTATGCACGCTTATGCAATGCAAGAGCTTATGGATGTCACTGGGTTAACAGGTGTGTGACTGTCAGTCAATAAATCGGTTCTCAATAG
>WFKH01003881.1:61569148-61607739 GCA_016163765.1 Magallana hongkongensis
TGATGTAATCTGTTAGGTAGCCATGAGTCTGAGTGAGTGTCTGTATGGAGTAATCTATTAGGTAGCCATGAGTCTGAGTGAGTGTCTGTATGGAGTAATCTGTTAGGTAGCCACGAGTCTGAGTGAGATACAAACCTTCTCCCCCTGGACCTTCCCAGTCTAAGGTTTTCTGTATGCTTATTGCATCCTTCCTCAAGTCTGATGGGATCTCTTTATTGTCTGAAATAATTCATATCTCCAGTAAATTATCAATTGAAATCTCATAGAAAACATTTCAAGAAAAGCTATTACTAGTACATGTAGGTTTTCCTGAACAAGTTGTACAAGTTGATTCTTTCAATCATTTCTAAATTTTTAGCTTTAAAGATATTTAGCTTTCTGTCATATTCATCAACAAATTGGGGTACAATATTAACAAAATAATGAACATCGCTTTGACACCCACAATGAAGTCTTTATTTACCATCAAGCACTTGTTTTAATCTCTGCTTTTTTTCTAGGATTGTTTTGTCTCTGTCTTCGATAGCTTTTCTGTATAGGTATTCCCTTCGCAAACGAGCTTGTCGCCTTATCTGAAAATTGAATAATCGAGAAATTTTAAATTATACAATGACACAATGTGCATGTTGTGAGCATCTTCATTTTCCACCGACTTCGTACTATCTATTTGTTTTTTTTATAACTCTCTTCAAAATATTTCTTAAACACTCACAAAGATGACCAGTGATTCATTTTGAAAATAGTCTTTATGGGTCCAGAGGACCCCTCTTAATCATAACTATCCCAAGCCGAAAACAATGAGTCCATATTTATTCCACAAAGAACATGAATATAAAACAAGCTACATTTATCTAAGTAAAATTCTAAATGACCAAACTAAGAGACAGGCTTAGTGCTGTCACTGGGACACTTCTGAGTTTCATCTTTATCGCCACTATCATTTATTTCACGTTCTGGATCAGAGTCCCTTTCAGCATTTGATTAACTGCCATTTGTCTACTTTTTCATTAACTCTGGTTAATCTACCCTAGCTCTGGAGTAATTTTGTCTTTAGGTTTTTATTCCTTGGCATTGCGGTCAACATCTATTTCCCCGTCGTAATGTCATACATCATTGAATCTCACTGGTTAATACACTAAGTGTAGACCAATGAGATCTCGGCTTTCGAAGTGGTTTTCTTTTCAATCGGAACATTTCCGGTGTCTAGTTAGTAGGTTTAGAAAGGAATGATGTTCTGGAATTTCTTTGCAAGAAAATATGTATGTGTATTTCTAAATTTGTTGCGTCTTTTGGGATGCCCAAAAATGAAATCATGTGTCCTGTCAGTGAGCAAAATTTGTACGTATTTTACACAAGATGCACGTCAAAGTGAATAACTGGATGACATAGAGTTTGATGTTCTAGCCAATGAGCACTAAATAGAGTTTTTGATTCTACATTTACTGCAATACAAAATGTCAGTTAAATTAAATGTATGTTTTGTCTATGACAGGAATGCTAAGAATTAGTCTAAGATTTAATACCGAGCGCAGCAAGAGGCAGGCGAAGCCCGCCTTGCGAAGCGAGGATTAATGGTAACATGTATATATATAAAAAAATCAGGGAAAAATGAGAGTTGAATCAGGGGTACTATGGGATAAAAAATTTTCTTCCAGCCCTGGGAGCCACCATATTGGCCGCCATTTTGTTTTAAAAAAGTTACCTCGATCATTGATTCACTGACACTTATCGATGTTAATTGCCCCTAAACTCGATTAAAAACTTTCCAATGTTTCAATTGAAGGTAATTTAATTTTTAACAAATTAAAGTGAAAAGCAGTTAAGATTCAATAGTGCTTCAACCAAGAAACACGACTAGTTCTACGTATGGCTTATCAAATTATCAGATGGAAAATAAAAACATTAACATCAAGGAACTGATCTTTTAGATACTGAATAAAGTATTCAATTTTATCACCGGTAGCCGACATATGAACTAAATTGATAAACAATGAAAGAAAAAATAAAATGTATGTTTTTTGTCGGAATCACATAACTCTCTTCGGCTATTTCCGATGACAAAACTTGTACGTTTTACGTAAGAGACATGACGTCATAATGTAAACTGAGCATGCAACATTTAGTTCTGCGCTCAGTCCAACGTCACACCGTTTACATATTTAAAAAAATAGCAATGTTGGATTGACAAACACATTATACCACAATTCTTCTTAATGAAATCTTATTAAAAAACTTTTTCTCCGTCTTCATCTGATTGATACATTATCCATACAAATTTATCCTAAAAAGCGATAAACAAACATATTTCAGATAGAAAAACAAGTATATATCCAATACTCGCTGAATTAAAGATTAAGCTAGCATAAGTTTCTCTGACAATTGAATATGTTGTATACGTAACCATTTTATAATCTGTGTGTTGGTGGCTAGAAAAATCACATTTCTTTCACATCGATTATTTGAGAAAGTTAAAACAACGTGTTCTACAAGAGGAAATATGTGTCACTTGCTAAAATGAAGAGAAAAAAGGGTAAATTTATGTATTCCGGATTTTCTTTGATTTTTTTTTTCAGTTAATTTGCATCCGATTTTCGACTATCTTTGCAAAAAATTGAAAAAAAGAATATCACTAATATACATCATTTTGTGCAAGAGATGTTCATGGCTAGTGAAACAAAACAAAACGGAAAATATTTTATCTTTTAGTTTCAAGAAACGCATTTCCGGTTTGAAAAGAAAAAGACGTTCAAAGCACGAAGCATGAGACCTATATTCTGTTCTAAAAACGGATAATATCCGATGGTTTCTTTACTGTGTATGGTCAAAAGTTAAACAGATAAAATGGTGAGTAAAATTCGTTGTTGAATTTGTAGTTTTTTCCTTTGATTTTCTTTGATGATGATTATGCCTGTGTTAAAAATGAGGGGAAAATACTTTCCTTTCACTGAGTTTCAACGTTTGACATATCTTAATTTACCTTTTCAGGCCAGAAACAGTGAGAAGGCGATGTGAGTATATGATCATTTGAATTACATAGGTAGCTATGATGAACAGGTTGTTGGTCAGTCAACCATATCAAGCCCAATGCCTCTACCAGCCAATCTGGAGCAAAATTTCATACTAAAATTTTGCTCTCATTTTAACAAGTTAACTTTAATTGGCAGTTGATTTGAGCTTACAGTACCGACCAGACCCAACCTAACACCAAAGCAGACCCCAACTAAACCACGAGTTACTTGGGGTTTGTAAAAATTTGTTTGGAGTTTGCTTTTGGGGTCCACTTCACGCACTAAAGTGGGAAGCAGACCCGTCTTTAATCTTACCATCTGTAAACCCCACCCTTTGTATATTTCAAATGCACATGTAGGGTCTGCTTTCAGATTCTCTGTGTCCACTCTGGGTGTATTCTGTGTTTACTTTGGGTTTACTCAGGGTTAACTCTTCAGTACTTTATAGCCATTATTTAAGGGTTCTGGTCAGGACTTAAAAGTTCAGAACCCTTGGCTCTGTAATGAAGAGATGTTCTTATATCTGAGTATAGAAGGAGTATAGTACAGATATGGATATTCAGATAATTATAATCATATTTATTTTCAATAATTTGAATTTTTATAAAAGTGCATATGTTCAAAATTGACATGATTTGAAATTGGCATTTAACATCATCACTTGGAAACAATTTTTTGTTAACATTTTAAATTTTATGATTGTAATTTTATTAATGAAAAAAAAAATTGGAGACATTGAACAAATTCTACATTTACTTACTAGTTATTACTACAATCATGAATCTTAAAACTGTTATATGATATTGACGTATACTGGTAGAGAATGCTCATTGACAGAATCAAGGGGTCAAACTAAAATAATTAAAAAGCAGTTAAACCCCACAGCACATCCCATCTAACTAAACATTTAGTAAAATGATAAACAAATGTTAGACTGTTCACTGGATTCAACATTGATGGTAACTTTAGAGTGATTGACATTGGTTTTCTGTGGACTCGAAATTATCATATGATAATGGTTTGTGTTAATGAACATGATGAAGATACAGAATTATAATGAAGCATATTTTCCTTGACTATCATTTTAGGACCACCTTGGCCAGGTGGCGAGCCGCACATTTAGAAGACAAAACCAAGGAACAGGTAAAAACCGACTTCATTGAAGTTCATGCATGCTTAGATTAAGTTTAATAACTCAAATAATCTGAATCTACAACCTGAATTTTATTCCTGTGAATCTAAATTCTAAATCACTGTTACTTTTCCATGATGATTACCGGGTATAAAGGAATGTGATTTTTCTGCAGTCATGCAGGTTTTCGCAGATTTGAAATTCAAAATCTGTTACTATTGTTATCAGTTCAGACCACCAACTGATTTAATTACCTTCATTTCTTTCTCTGCCAATCACGTCCTTGCTTATAACATTGTAAAATTTAGGTTTATCAGGTTTCAAGGTAAATTGTTTAGAATGATGTGATATAGAATTCTAACTTCAACGTGGATATTTATCAAATGTTACATTGTTTTCCTTCTGACTTGAAATTTTTCTAAATAGGTCAGTATTGAAGGTTTTGAATTTTAAACTTTAAATTCTAATTGAATTTACTGATCATTCTGCCAGGAAAGAAGGCCGTATTTAGCCACTGAGTGTAACGACGTGAAGAAAGCAGAGAAATGGAGGAGACAGATAATAGGGGAGATCTCCAGAAAGATGGCACAGATTCAGAATGGTAAGAATTATTGTTGGGAAAAAACATGATCAAAATGGATTTTTTAAATAAAAGTTTTACTGTTTTGTGTATTATTATATCCCCGCTCTGAAGGAGAGGGGGTATACTGTTTTACCCTTGTGTGTCTGTCTGTCTGTAAACAATTTTCATCAAAGATTTCTCAGCAACTATTAATCGCAGATGCTTGAAATATTAACACAATCTTTGTTTAAGTTTGCCATATCGTGGGATTCATGTTTGTTCCAATTAGAGGTGAACTTTCTGTTTAAATTCGACTTTGCTTAATTTGTATATTCACAGCAGAGCGGGCTGGGGTATCACTAGTGAGCATTGGCTCACAGATATCTTGTTATGATAGTTACTTTATTTAATTCACTATAGTCGTTTTCTTTGTATAAGTTTATTTTAGAGACAATTTTGAATACAATATCAACTGTCTGCAAGATTTTGATTGAAATTTGCATGTACATGTAATTGTGATTTGTTTGAAATCAATGAAATATTTCATCTCGTAACCCTTTAGCCGGTCTTGGAGAGTTCAAACTGAGAGATATGAACGATGAAATTAACAAACTTCTCCGAGAGAAAGGTCACTGGGACGACCAGATAAAGGCGCTGGGTGGCCCTGACTACAAGGTATTTATTATGTCTAATTCTTCAAGAGAAAAGGTCTAAAGAACTTGTCATTCAAGCAATGTACCATTGTTGGAAACCCATGACCAGCAGGCCAACTTGCTGAATTATTCTTGTTCTTATGAATAATTATGCTGCATTCCGATTGGCTCCTTCACACTTAGTGAAATAATTACATCAATGCTTACTCCCGCATATACTTACATCTGCATGTTTTCATACTAAGATCTTCATTTTCATCCCTCCAAAAACCAAAGAATTTCCCTTTCTTCAACCAATTAGGAGGAATAAGAAATTTTCATGAAAACAATAAGTTCAATGATTTGGCCCAAAGTCAGTAAACATATGCGAGACCATCTTCGCGAGCCAAGGGTGATGATCCACGGTGTTTCTCTCTATTATGAATAGAGAAATACCGTGGATCGTCACCCTTGGCTAGCGAAGATGATGAGAGACTGGCTGTGGGTTCCCAACAATTACATTGTAATGATCAATGTTGAATACATTGTACTGTGAAATCTTAAAACTTGGTGAGATCCATTTTCACAGATCTTGATTGTTTATGCTTGGATCATTTTCAATTTCACAAAGAGACATTTTTTAAAATAGATAATCAAGTTTGAATTATGTGTTGGATATTGTTTGGACCTAAATTTTGAGGATTGCAATACCAAGGGAAACTACATATTCTGATTCTTACAAAATGTGATGACTCATTTATTATCTTAAATATTTTATTTAATGAATGTTTTAACATAGAAAATTGGACCCAAAATGCTGGACCACGAGGGAAAAGAAGTGCCGGGAAACAAGGGCTACAAGTACTTTGGGGCTGCCCGCGATCTCCCAGGGGTCAGGGAGCTGTTTGAACAAGAGCGTAAGATGATAGTTTGCGTTTCCATTGATATATTGTTACATCAAAAATTGCTTTGGGATGACTATTGTTGTTGTACAGTTAATTTTCTTGGGGTTTGAGAAAAATGGTTAGATTGTTGGATTTTTACCTTGCAGTTTGCTTTAACCATAGTTAGGAAATGAGTAAATGTTCATGTTAAACAATAAAATATTCTTTTACGTGTTTGATAGGGGATATAAATTTATGGTTTAAAAAAAGAAATTTGTCTTGAACAAAATTGTATATAATTTCATAATATTTTAACCTTTGATGTATTTTAAGACTAACATGCATTTTTCTTTACGGTACTGATTTAAAATATCTCCATTTGATAGCTCCTCCCCCTGCTCGAAAAACACGCGGAGAGTTGATGAAGCACATCGATGCTGATTACTATGGTTACCGGGATGAAGATGATGGGCGTATAATTCCCTTAGAACAAGAAATGGAGAAAAAAGGTATGGTCACTACTGGCAAAGGATACCATGAAAATGTGCTCTGTAGATATTATTTTTATATCTTATTTTAAAACAAGTATCAAATTTACTTAGTCTACATGACGTAAATTTTTTTGAAATATGTGAAAATTAAGTACACAAATTGCCTTGTCTACAAGTGATGCATGTTTACAAGATAGTGTACATGTACATGTATTTCGTTAATTTCCAGTAATCAATGATTTAAAGATTTTTTTTTTCAATTGCAAGTGATGGCCCAGAAAATAAGAGAATGGAAGGAAAGGAAAGAGGCCATGGCGCGTGGGGAGGCCCCCGCTGAGACCGAAATGGAGGCTGAGGAGGAGGAGCCTCTGTACCAGAAGGAGGAGGTGAGTGACCATATAGTTACATGTAGTAACACATGTACTACCTATAATTACATGTAGTGATCTACATTTATGGCATGGAGAAGGTATATCCAGATATAGCACCAGATGGAGGAGATTAGTGTCCATGTAAATGCATGTGGCAATAATAGGACCTTCTTGCAATACATGACCCTAAAATTACATATCACATGTAAACGGTATACCCACATGTAGCACCAGGAGGAGGAAGTGATTGTCAAAGTAACTACATGTAGTACTACCCATACCTACAATTACATGTATCTACATGTATGCCATGTAAAAGGTTTATATCCACATGATGTCCCAAAAGGAGGGAGAAGTGAATGTCTTTGTAGCTACATTTACATGTATTTATATTAGGACTTAAATGTAATATACACTGTATGTCATACATCTAAAAGTACATGTACATGTATCTACTTTATCATATGTGAAAGGTAAATCCATATGTTGTCTAAGAAGGAGGAATTGACTTTATGTGAAACTGCCTGTACGAGAGTTAGTGCAATCCATAGCACTAGCCTAGCATGTACCTTCTTTACCAAGTTTACAAGATAATCATTTTAATGGTTTGTATCAGTACCTTCAGGACTTAGATTTCCAATTTTCTCTGTTTACAGTATGTGGAGGTAGAGATGGAGGTTCCCGAGGAAGAGGTTGTCCCAGAGAAGGAACATTTCATTGCTCACGTACCCGTACCATCACAGAAGGAGGTAAACATTCTATTTTAATAATAATGGGGAGATTTAATAAACCGAGAAAAAGACTTTCACAATTTTTTTCGAAAAAACATGAATTGTTCCTCCTTCCAATCTCTCTTTTCAAAATAGAAACATCTTTGACTAGCTGCAGGTCTGTAGCTCCCTGTCTGAAAAAATTCGGATGGACGACCTGGGAGCTACAGGGCCGCCCATTGAAAAAATTGTATATTTATTGCGCAGAAAAACGTGCGCTAGTTTTCGACTAATTAACCTTATTTATACGCAAAATCTGTGAAAACAATTAGTACCATTAAATTCTTCATGCAATTTACTACTGATATCGTCTCTTTACTTGCCTCGGATAGTCTTTCAACACCATCACCAGTCCCGTAAATTCATGTGGTCCACTTTGTTTACATGTAAAAATGGCGACTCTCGATCTCGATGTAAATTCAACATACTTTATTTTCCGAGGTCGGTAGCATGTTTCGGAGAAAGTCTGAGGCAAGTAAAGAGACGATATCAGTAGTAAATTGCATGAAGAATTTAATGGTACTAATTGTTTTCACAGATTTTGCGTATAAATAAGGTTAATTAGTCGAAAACTAGCGCACGTTTTTCTGCGCAATAAATATACAATTTTTTCAATGGGTGGCCCTGTAGCTCCCAGGTCGTCCATCCGATTTTTTTCAGACCGGGAGCTACAGACCTGCAGCTAATCTTTGACATTTGATGATATATTGTGTTTATAAGTATGAAATGAATTATTTTTACGCAATTCTTATGTTTTTGTTGCATTTCAAGAGAAAATCATAGTTATTTGGTTTTTAGGCTCTTCTTTTGAAGGACTTTTAACATGTAAATGTTACAAAGCAAATGTACATTGGACATGTAAACATGATGCTTCAATTTCCATTCTGTTCAGATTGAAGAAGCTCTCATACAGAGGAAGAAGATGGAACTGTTACAGAAATATGTCAGTGATGACTTACAGGCCGAGGAGGAGGAGTCAAAGAAAATGCTTGGCTTGTGATTGGTGGCCATTCAATGATTGACAGCTTCTGTGATCTGTCAGAAAAAAATACATTTTTAAAGTGAAGGCAGCAGACGTATGGATAAAAGCAATTTAATCTTCAAGTTGCATCTTAAATTATACTATTTTGAATAGCTAACCATGGACTCGATCTTTGCATTATTATGCACTTAGGGTTTCAAACAAAGAAGTAAGATGTCAAATGATTTTGTTGGAATGGCATAATTAAATGTACTGGTACGTGCATGCAGTTACACTTATCACATACTATGTAGTCTTTTAATGAAAAACATTGTCATAACTCATTGATACCTTGTTCATTTACATCTAAAAACTTTTCATCTTGGGATTTACATGTATAGATATATATTTGATTCAGTCATACATACTATGTACATTGATAATGTGCTTTGAAAAGTAACTGTTTTGCTGGAATAAAGTTATTAAATAAATGCTGTTTGACTTCATGTTTGGGAGGCTTTTATTTGCTCATGCATTGAAATATTCTGTGGAAATATAAGATCTGTGTGTTCTACAAATTAAAAAAAACAGATTTATTCTCTTAAATTACATTAAAATTGATCCTTTCATATTAGAGGATGACTGCACTTAACACTATATTTTGGGTCCTTTTTCGGAAACTATTGTTACGTTTATTCCCTGCTTAATTTCACTTTAAGTCATTTGTTGGAGAGTTTGGTCAATTTCCAATAGAAATTTAATGTCATTATGGTTTTAAACTGCATTGCAAAAAATAATTTTTTGTTTTCTTACCCTTACTGCTCTGCAAATATCTGGAACTTAGACTTGTCTGCCCCTGATTAAAAATAAGATGCATAAGTATGCATGGTGGGTGGAACTAATATTTTAATGAGTGGTCTAAAATTAGAATAGCAGTACTGATATCTCTCTCTCTCTCTCTCTCTCTCTCTCTCTCTCTCCATGTCGCCAATTTTCAAAGGTTTCAAAACAAAGTATATAACATATAATATCAGCCGGTATAATTAGTCATTGATGATTGTAAACCAGTGGCTGATGTCAACAATTTACGTATTCGAAAAGAATTAACAAGCAAGTTAATTGGTAACACGCTGAACAGATAATATTGAGGTCTGTAATTGAGTCTTGTCAACTGTAATATATTAACAACATTTTTTTTTGAAATCAGGAATTTTTTTATTTTGCTTAAAAAAGTGAATACCATTACAATATATTGAGCATGTTATCTTTTTTTCTAATTTTTATTTCAGCTGTAACATTTTTGTTCAATAAATTCCCCCTAGAATAATGTTTATGACACTTTCCACAGTTGCATTCATTTTCTGAGACTTTCCTATCCAACAACATGACAAATATTTCCAATATGTAGCATATTTCACCCTCTTGAAAAGTCAGCGATGTGGAGCAGTAGCTCTGTTGTTGTAGACTATACAATAATACGACTCATTTCCTGTTAATTTAAATTATGTATTATTGTAATATCTTCAGAATTCAATATTACTCACCACGGTGAAAGTATATAGCCTATATAAAACTACCTCATCCTAACCACCCAAATACACTCAAAAATATGCGTCAATTATAATTATAATGAAAATAAGACGTTTTTGAGATAAATATGATATTTCTCTTAAAGATATCTAAGAGAAATAAAGAAACCATCACTCGATGGGAATGGATTAAAATAGGCATGGACGATCAATATCGCCCAGCATTATGTGTGCTACCTTACACATCACATGACAAAATTTTAGTATTCACAAAGTTACCTTGGGTTAGAAATCGAGTGGTGAATTATAATATTCAACAGGTAACTACCTGGTCAAAATATACCGTTTACAACAGAGAATGCAAACACAAGAAGAAACAGTGTTTTCTCCTTTTAACCATGAGCGCATGTTTGTCTATTGATCTCCTTTTAACATAAGCTTATATGTATATAAATATACAACTAACATTAAATGGAGAACAATAGACAACAGGGGATGACTATGTATTAACTCTGTAAAAAAGTTGAGGTTCTCATTATCCTATGGAGATTCAAGAAAATGTACTAATGACCCCTACCTATGAAAACGACTTCAAACTTTGTTCATACAAACTTGTATTAACATAATTTCATAAAGTTGCAGATAAGACATTGGCAATTCCTACAATTAAAAAAAATATGCCCATTTTTAAAATTTATTTTGTCCCAATTTTTAAATGTCCTTAAGTGCAGTCATCCTTTATAAATATTTGTCTGCTTTCCATCTCTCGGTTCACCACATGATTTCTGCAATGCATCATCCTAACCATTTTTATATATTGTGAATATTTCAAGAGATTTAGGCAAAATTTTCTCGCAACAAACCAATCTTTCATACAATGTCTTTATTGATGAACAATTTTAAATATAGTCTCGCTATCATGTTTATTTGTTAATGCAAACCACTTTATCACCAGTCAAGTTATTGAAATTAAAAGCTTATACAGTACTGTAGTTCATTTCATGTTTTCATAAAGAAATAGAGGACAAAGAAAAATTAAAAATCAACATTTTATTCTTTAATAAACACCAAGATGACATCTTGATGCGAGTCTCTCTTCACAACAGCGATTCAACAGTCAAAAGATTGATAGTTCAAAGTCAAAAAAGTAGGACAATTCTCAGTTATGAGTTTTAACAATCCCAAACTAAGGAACGCTATTTGCCATGGTAGTTGCAAATCTTTAACAAACAAATGAATATCATGAATGTATATTTTACATGCCTTGTAATTATTTGTGCATCAAACAAAAGTTTCTTAAAAATTAAAATTACATGTAGGGCAACATATTTTTTTTCAATGGATCTTGGCATGCTCACATGTAATTAACAAACTTTTTAAAAAAGTACAAACATTTCCTTTCATATAAATTCCCTCTCTATTTTTCACTTTATTTCAAAAATAACTTTTACATGACATTGTACGTGTTTGACAACCAATACAGTAAGAACAGGAATCCATTTTCTCTTCCAAATATTAACAGTAGTTCTGAAAAAAGAAGATGCATAGGTTTTTTTAATATTTCAAAAGCCATTTGCGACTTTGCTTTATTTTGAAAACAAAAAATATTTGCGCCTTTCTTGTAGGAAAAATAATACACTATTCCAGGCAACTTACAAGATAGTCCACATTTCATATAACACTTCTGCCTTACAAACTACATGTACAAGCAAGCATGGTCTCTATTCTTCTGCTATATCTTCCATGCATTGTTTCAAGCACAAGTTCTGATCATAAAGCATATTTTAAAAATGGAAGGAGAGAGAAAAAAAAATAAAATAATGCAACTACTAGAAGGTGCAATTATTTCTTTAACTGCTGGAACACATAATGAAAAAAAAAATGTCAACCACATTTTTCTTCATGGTACTGTACTATGTATCTTTCATAATTTATATCTTCACAAAAACTGCAAAAAGACACAGTAATTGAAAATGTTCAACATTTAAATACTATATTTGATATATAGTAAAAAAAAAAAACATAAGACATAACATAAAAGACATGAATGTATATGTATACTGTATATATAATCTCTAGTACATGTACAAGTCATCTTTGATTCTGAGTCAGTAAAGCGTTTAAACACATCTGTTCTCTGACAATGTTGTTCAAGCTCTATCATTGTCCAAACACAACAACATGAATTATACTAACGATGCAGTTGAAATGAATACAAATTACACTGGCACTGGCATCATGTAGGAATCAAACAAAAAATTGTAATTTTACAAGCAGGAGTAAATTTTCTGAGTTTGACAAGTATTGGTACATGTCAACACTTTGTATAGAAGACATGCATTGTGCCCATAGCGTCATACACCTTTTAAGCTCTGCTTGTAAAATTTTTCCATTTTTCCTTCAACAAAATTTTGTGTTCTAACACTTTAATGAGATCTATAGAAATATACAATTTTCTGGGGAAAAAATGGCCCTCTACCATATTTGATGCACAAAAATACATATACAATCTTTCTTGTGGAATTCTTCCTTTGTAAATTAAAGTAAGGAAAACCTAAATCACTTTATTTCAATACTTCATTGGAAGTTCAATTAAATTTATGTTCAAACTTTGAACAATATAATTCAGTCTCTGTTCAAACTTTGAACATAATCATCAAGTTTATCAACTTAATTACAAGTACATGTAATACTAAATATATATGATTCAATTATTGACGAACTGATAATAATATCATATTATAAACACTGATGCATCTCAAGATCCTTGCCACAAGGGAGGTCAAAATTTAATCAATGAAACAAAACAGAGAACTTAAAAAAAACTTGGCAATAAATAAATACACTTACAGTAGCCTTTAAATTAATATGAGTACAGAAGTTTAACTGAAAGTCAAACCACAACATCTAAACATTCATTGCAGAAGCTGAAAACACCCATTTCTCATGTAAAAACAAAGATCCGCTCTTGGATCACATAATTATTTGAAGTATTAAGTAACATACGGAGTTAGTGGAGATTGGAAACTATAGACAATGATAGTCTATCATAGACACTTTCATTCATCTTCATAACAATTGTAAACAAGGTGAAAAGTGTAAAAACAAATAAAATAATCCTAAAAGCAATCTGAAAATTTTTTTTTTCTCTTCAGATTAAAAAATGCCAACATTTAAACCTTTATCAGCATCATAAAAACTTTTCCTTTTCCAGCGCATATCTGACCGCTCCTAGCACATTTTCCGTGGTGTGTCCAGGTTTTACCAGCTCCGGGTCGATGACAAAGTCTCTATGGTTACGATGTGACGCACTACTGCTGTTACTAAAGATTCCAGTGCAGACTAAGATGGAGGTACAACTTGAGGCATAATTCGCCTGCCCGTCCTCCTCAGAGATCAAATCTTCATCATCTTCCTCGAACTCGACGTCTGCTGATAAGCCCCCACCTCCTGCAGCAGCCATTTTTCGTTTCTTCTTTTTCTGCAACTTTTGTGACTCGCGTTTTTTCAGGTAACGGTCATAAACATTGGCTCCGTATATGTCTGTATTTGGATTATCCCTAAAATTGAGAAGAAAAAAAAATATGCGTCACAAAGTCTTCAAGAGTGTATGTAGAAGAGCTAGTACTTGTAGAATATATACTAGATTTATGTTGCATCGTACCAAAATGTGAAGTCATTTACCAGTAAATAAAATTAATGCATGTCAAAACATATTTACATGTACAATACTTTCTACAGTAAATGATTCCACATTTGTAAATACACAAACTATATAGCTATAGAAAAGAATCCATCTTACCCAACACAGTAAAGAGATTTCAGTCGTTTGAAGCCGAGTTGTTTCGCGTGTTGCCACAAGATGTTGTCAGCATGGTGGTAAGTATACATGCTGGGTTTGCCAAGTAATGCTGAATACTTCAACTCTCTCCCTGTATATTGCTGCAAAGCAAAATCAAAATGGTTTAAAATTAAACATGGACATTCACTTTATTTTAATTATATGTCACTGTCATTTTATTTTCAATTATGGAAAGGTCAATGCTTCAATTATCAAACAAACCAAATGTCTAAGGTTTGAATTTCTTGAGAAAAAAAAATTTCTCACTTGATATGCCGTTTCCAAAAAAGTCAAAAACATTCCATGACCAAATCTGAAAATGGAAAGATCAAGGCTTCATCATTCTTGTAACAGTATTAAATGTATTATAAGTACAAGATTACATGAAAATTAACAAAAGACTTTTCTTTGACCATTACATGTTATAGCTGCATACTTTGCTTAAATCTTACAAAGTTTAAATATCACTGAAGTTCAGACCTCTGGGTCACATATTACAAAGGAAGTTAAATGACAAAGTCATAAATATTAAACATTCCTGTAGAATGCTCCCCTTAGCATAATATGTATACAAAAGGATTTATTTACACCTCTTTCAGTTGCTAGAATCATATACTGTAGATTCCTAATTAAACCCGAGAAATTAATATCTGCGTAAAATCGCGAGAAGCACATCTCATGTATTTTAGAATCTCCTTTTTATTTTTCAGACAGATGTAAACTGAATGAAACTATTTGAAAATGAAAAAATTTGGCGTTCACGATTTTATATTCTCGCCATTTGATGCAAAACGGTTCAATCGCAGAATTAAGTACTTGCGTAAAATAAGGAATCTACAGTATTACTTGTATCCTGTGTATTGAGTTGAAACCAATGTTGGTTTAGATTATGAATAATGAGCAATTATGTGTATTGATTTGGTAGTAAGTCACAAGTTTTATGTAAAATGGACCCCTGGTCTAGCACTAAAGCCCATTTTTTAGGATTTTCTATCATGCAAAAACAATGATTGTGTAGATTGTAGATTTATTCTATGTGCTTACCTATTAGATTAAAGTTGATATTTTATAACCTAGCAAGGGGACTTCTGACTTAACATGGATGGAAGTTGGGGGGGGGGGGGGGGGCCGGGGGGGGGGGGGGGGGGGGTGGGGGAGGGGGGGGTGTGAAAGTGGATTCAACACCTTTATTTATTTTATTTCTTTACCTGGGTAAGGGGACCTCCGACATCCAGAACAGGTCCATGTTACAGGCCAGGACTGGGAGGTGGGTGGAGGGAACCTCCTGGGGAGGCTGGGTGGGCATCCCATTGCTGACCAGTACATCCACTATCAGCTGCAGCTTGGAGTCCCACTGGTTAGGCTCCCCGAATAACACCACAGCTACATTACAGGGAAACATAGAATTAAGCTGGGTAGTAGAGTATATCGTACTACTGTGTATATTGTACAATCATTATGATATACGTAGAAAAATTCAATCTGTGTTTTACTGGTTCAAAATAAAGAAAAAAATGATTAATATTTGATTTTTTTCCCATTATATCTTTTAATATTTGCCTTCAGTTTTAACTTGCTCTCTGAAAGACTGCAAATTTTATACTGTTGAAAACAAACTAAAACAGAGTTATTCCCCTTTCAGATTACATGTATAGTATCATGGTAGAATGTGTTATTACCCTCTATTGGTTTGAAGTTTGCAAATTTTATTGGACAGGGCTGAAACAAATAAAGTATACATATAATTCATAAGCTTATAACATATACACTTCAATAATGCAACTCCTTATGAGCAGTGAAATGACATTCAAAAATCAATAAAGTGCTCCGAGATCAACCAAAATGCTTAAATTTTCCTTTTATTCTTACACTACATGCACGTACATATGAACTTTGTTTGATCAATTTCATTTCATTTTTACTAGATATTGTATTCCAATCTACTAGCTAGCTGGTATTAATATTGAAAAAATTATGCTTGCTAGCTGTTAACAATGAAAGTCTACATCAAAGTGACCTAGTCACGTACATCTCAACATGGCAGTGAAATGAAGTTAGCTTTTTTAAATTACATAATATTTAGATAGAGGACTGTTACAGTAATAAAATCTTTTTAAAATCTTAGCTAGGTTTTTATGACTTGCCAGATGATAGAACCGTTTTAACAAGAGCTTGGACTTTGGGTAGTACGTGACAAACTCCGATTTGATGAAGCCGGAGTCTACTCACGGTTAACTGTCCAGTCATTGGCTAATAGATATGAATACATTGAACGCAATGAATATTTCGCTGAAACAGCGTCAATTTCACACAACAGAGCAGATCTCGGCAAACAACTTTCCGGTTTTGACAGTCTATGAATATTAATGACCTTCTCTTACCGAATTAGAAGAAAGGAGGTCAATTATTTGAAAGCTTGTTTTGATGAGCAAACTAGATAGTAACATCCCACCGAAAGTCCAAGCTCTTGTTAAAACGGTTCTACTTCACTCCCCAACTTGACTGCGACATAATTACAAAATCCATTGATTCTTTGGTTACTGTGGCAAATGGAAACTGGGAGGCATTTACAGTGAACAATACAGGCATATAATGGGGAGAATTGCGACTAGGAAGAGATCTTATAGCCAATATTTCAACTAGCTGTTACAAAAGCATGAGACATTAAAACTGAATAGAGAGCCATGCATGTAGAAAGAAAAAACAGAGTCAGGTAGAAAAATGGCAATGACAAAACAATTCCAAATTGTAATAAGGTAAGTCTTTAATTTGGCCATTTCAATTCACTATTATATGGCAAGCAGATTGCTTTAGATTTCAAATGGGAAAGCATGAATGAAGTAAAAAGAATCTTCATTGTTTGCGAGAATAATGAAGTGACCCATTTTGGCAGGAATCCACAATACTACAGCACAGACTGCAGTACCTAGACTGTCCGAGATCTGACCCTGCAGATGTCAAAATAGAACAGACAAAGAGAGGAAAGGTCAAGGTTAAATCAGATCTTGAATGCATTATAGCTCAGAGAGAGAGAGAGAGAGGAGAGAGAGAGAGGCTGACTGAATGACTGACTGATCCAACACAGCTTAAAGATTGCAGAGTTTATTTTATCTATGATATAAAAGAATCAATGCAAAGATAATTAATATGATTTAATCTAAGTAATGTCTGGCAATTCAACCTGGATTATCGATCCAAAGCAGAATATATACAGATGTATATAAGTTTCAAGATTACTAATGAGAAACACCAATTCAGTATGGTAAACAATGCCTTTCTTTATGCACAGACCCACTCTATTCTATTCACTTCCTATTCTCCAAAACACATGCATGTTAATATAAATCCCCTCCAAATCTGTTTTCTGACGAGATAAAAAAGAGACTATATAACACCATGCTATGGGGGGAGGGGGAGGGTCCACATTAAGAAATTCTCGACAAGTTTATTGTTTAAGGTGTAAACAAGTTGGACATACCTCCACTTTCCTGTGGGAATGATCGACCATATCTAGGTACGGAAAAAGCTCCCTGAGTTGGTCAACAGTGATGATGTTGGAGAAGCCGAGATCCCGCGCGATCCCCTCGATTGGCCCCTGTCCACAGATCAATGTGTGCATGTTGTGGAATTGCTTGAACATCTTGAGAGGACTGTGTGACATCACAACCTGTTCCGTACTAACCTGAAATATACAAGTAATGGAACTATAAATAAAATTCATATATATTACATTTGTTCTGTATACCTGGTAATTATTTTTATAAAATAATTCTATTACCTTATTATATTACAGAGTCCAAATATTACATTTTTTTTACATGTATTATCATACATGTATAAAACACATATACCCGGTAACACTAAAAAAAAAAACTACCAGAATTTTATGGGGGGTTTTTAAAACATTTCTTAGAGCAATCAATGGGCTTTTCTTAATGCACTGATCAATTCATAAAATGATGCACATGTTGTGTTTAATTTGGATGATAATAATGAATTATCATCATGTTTCACTATAATTAATAATATAATAATAGTGAAACATGATGATAATTCATTATTATCATCCATAATCCTTAAAAGACCCTGCACATAGTTCTTTTTGATGGAATTTTTCCCAAATGAATTTGACAGGTAAAAATAGCTGAAGTGTCAATGAAGAAATCTTGGATTTTCCCCCTTAAATATTAATTTCAATTGTACTTCTTTAACAGAGATGTGTATTCTCGTTAAAATTTGTCAAAAAGTTACGGAATTAGTAACCTGGAACAGACTATAGCTTGGGTAATTGTTTTTGGGTTTTATTTCTTCATTTCAATAGTAATTACCGGTATCTGTAAAAAAAAAAAACTGATCTTGCAATAAAGTCAAAAACAAGAGTGCAAATGTACTAAAGCTCTCTTTTAAACAAACCAAAACAAGGGTTTGTTCAGTGTCCTGAAACAATTCCAATGAGTCAGTATGCTGACCTAGCACTAGTAGGTTTTCCTTGTAAAGGTGACTCTTTCTGTTGTAGCTAATTTTAGATCAAAACCACAGGGGAATAGTTCTTAAAATAGCCAGGCTGTGGTAATAAATTCATGTTGAAGTGTATTTGCATGTCATCAAAAATCTCAGGTGGGCACTTAGTATAAGAGCTGAAATAATGCACAAAAAATATACATTGAAGACACAAACCCTCCAAATCTTTTGCACTATGAGACAATACACAACTGGCATTTTTTGTATTGATAGAACAATGGCAACTTTTTGCATTCCACCATGACTGTTTTAAAAGTCTTAGTTGACCGGACTCCTGTGAGACTACAAATATTTAGGACACTGCTGTGGGGTACTGGCCAAAGAGGGACGGATTTTGTCACGGGTGAAAAACAGATTATTAAAGGAAAGGTATTGATATTGAGAAATATTTATATATTTAACTACCTGTTTAACAAGTTGAATGGAAATTCCCCACGCACACAGCTGATAGATATATAAATATATATATATATATACATATACTGTAATGTTATGTCTTAAAACACAACAAAAAACTAATTTAAATCATAGATTACGTTGTCATGATATAAAATTCAAATTACCGGAAATTGTCATAGAGTTCTGATTGAATCCCTTTTATTATTTCTTCATGCAGACCAATTTATCTAATTTTATGGATATTATGTTATATTTTATTGTAAGACTAATGAAAGGATTTCTGCAAACTATTAATATATAAACATTAAATTTTTGCTTGTCACATGATTATTGAGCAGATAAATGATCGAATAAATTCAGGAATGACAATGGGAGATTCCTGTATCATCAGAAACCATCAATGCATACAATAGATCAGATTATATAGATCTTTAAGTAGAATTCTGAGAACGTATATATTTTTTTTTTTTTTTTTTAGGCCCATTTCATTTTTTTTTCCTACATGAATTGGCAGTTTTATTTATGCTGACATTTTTCTGTATGCATCAAGTAAATCATAAGAAATGCACAAGGATTTTTCTTTTTCTACGAACTGAATAAATTTCCATGAATAATAAAACTGATGCAGGAAGTACAATAATGTATTTAGTTTTGAACACGTTCAACGCCTTTCCGACCACAGCAGTACAAAACAACTGCTAGTACAAATATTTAAAAACTTTTTAAATTTGAACAAGCATGTTTCAATGTGTCAGATAAAATAATTGATAAAACCAGCTACAATTAATTTTGGTGGGTGGGGGGGGGGGGAGAGGGGGAGAGATGGGAATTTGCATTTATTAGAATATTTTGCCATAAATATGATAAAATACATAAAAAAAAATTAGTAGAGAGGTAAAAAATAGTAAACATCCCAGCACTATCAACAAACTCCAGACTTGAAGATCATTGGCTAATGATCTAATCAAATTTCAGCTAACCCTTACACAGATAAAAATGTTAAAAGATCTATAGAAAATGAGAACTAAATCACCAAATAAAGGCATCCCATTTCTCCCCAATAATTGGTGCCAAAGAATTTACATGATTCCATATGTACATCTAATTCAGAGAAGGAAAATGTTAAATAAACATGATCTTTTTTTTTTGGACAAACCTTAATTCCTAAAAGTTCCGAGAGTTCGTCAGCTTTAGACTGCCTAAAGGTGTTCCCGGCATTCGTTACAAAAACCACAGGTAGACGGAACTTTCCAGATTCATCCGTCAACAGCTGAAAAGCCTCCTTTGCAGAGGGAAGAATCCGTTTCCCGCGCTTGATGACGCCATCGATGTCAAATAAAAATCCGAAATCATGTCCTCTGTTTGACTGTAAAGTTTTGAAAGAAATTCATTTATAAATGTAAATATTTCCTGAACAATACATTTGGATATATATATATATATGGATGATCTGACGGTTATAGGTTCAGTTGCTGTAAATTCACACCATGTGCCTTAACAGGGAAACTATTTAAAGAAGCTAATTATGCAAGTATCCTCAGAAAGATATTTAGATAATAGATAATGTACATTATATTGACAGCCTAACAGTAACATAATCATAGATCAATTATTCAGTATGTAAAGTAACTTTTCTATTTCATTCATTTGCTATATTCTCTCTTAAATTTATAGCATGTTCCATGTATTATATCTATTATATATATCTCTATATGAGGTTGAAATTTTGGTAAAAGAAATTATCTGCCAAAGTGCCTATCTATGTAGAGTCTTAAACATTTGTGTGTGGCCAGTCCAGAAAAAAATCTGCGTCTTAAACTTTAGTTTTCTGATAAATATGCAAGCTGTCAGAATTAAACACAGTGTCATACACTACAGCCTAGCTGTGTTGAGTTTACCTGGTGCTAACTGTGAATCACATTTAATTTCCTTCTGCACCAAAGAAACTAAATGAATTTATTAAAATTTGAAGAATTCCCCCAAAAAGGAATCTAATAATGTTTCTAACACACTGTGAAATTGGTTAATACATTTATGAAAGAATGGAAGACTTTAGTTTTACTAAGTTACTCACTAAGCAGATTGGATAATAAATACTGATCGAACTGGTTTAGACCAAATCCAGGCACTTAAATGTCTCAAATATAGATTCCCACCAAAAGTCATTTTTTTGTGAAATAAAGACTTAGACAGTCATTACAAAAGATAAATTGAGTCTGATATAGGCCCCTAGAATATTGAGAGACTGACCAAACAAATTTCAGTGAGTAGCCCCCCCAACCCCTCAACCCCCCTCCTCCTTAACACTTCAAGTACACACATTATCATCTCACCTCAAATGTATGAGAGTCAGTCCTACTCAACTTTAAAAAATCACATAAAATAACATATTGGATCAAAATTGTCTACCGCACTTTACTTTTTATTCTATTGGGTCGAAACTATGGGTGATGATGCAACGCAGTTCGGGCTGACGTTACGCATGAATGATGATGCAATGCACCGGATTCAAAAGGAGTGTTTTGTATACATACAACTTTACAAATGCTGAACACACGTAAATTATTGTCATTGCCATTTGTATTTAAATAAACTGACAAACATGACAACCACCAGGTAAAAACGACCACCCCACCACCCAAACCCTGTAACGTTAAAAATCATAAAATCATTTGATTTTGATACGTTATTAACAAATTCAATATCTTTTCAATTTTTTAAACCATGAACATTTTCATACATGAAGATCATATTTTTTATATCATATAACTTCCATCAAAAAATGAATTTGTTCGTTTACCGGAAATCAGCTGTTATTAAGGTCATACAAAAAAAGAAAGACAATATAAAATTTCGGTTCCGTTTTACACAAAATTAACAAAACAGATTTAAAATAAATCATACCTTATGGTTAATATGTCTCCTAAACATTCGTTTACATATATTAGTTGACACTTTTCCACTTAGTAAATCGCCTAAATTCAGCGATTTTACTAAAATTCTTCCACCGAACGCCATGTTCTTTTCGATACACAAACTGTGTATGACCTTCACCTCGATGTAGGTGTGTTGCTATTGACCAATGAAAATCTAACGTGACGTCACACTCAACTGTCACGTACGACAAACAAACCAATGCGCAAAATCCAACATTTAGAGGATGGTTTTCGTCGTAACATATTTTCGACACGTGAAAATGATAACAATGTTATTAAACATTTGGAATCATTTCGTAGTACAAAATACAACGTCAATATACTTTGAATTTTCTAGAGATCGATGTTTGGAAAGTTTTTACACAAGTATGGACTGGACAAATTAAAAAAAACAAAACAATTTATTATATAAAATTTGTTAAATGGCTGTAAACTTTTAGTTTACGAATGCTAATCAAAGTTTATCTGTGTGTTTAAATACACGCTAACAAAAGATTTTGCCGAATACCTATATTTAATTTAAAATAATTTTTAAAAGATGAGGTCTAGAAAATTTTATATAATTATGCCTTTTTAAGAAAGAATTAATGTAGACTTTGTAGACATATTCCATTTGATGGAAAAAATGCGAGATTTATAGGTGATTTTCTTCATACTTTATTAAAAACGACAGTTTCAAACATGAATAATCGTCGAACTATCCAAGATATTGAGCACCATTGAGTCAATGAACTTTGAAAAATTATGCAATAATTCGAAAAAAAAATTAAAGTGCGTTAAATTTGGGACCATGTCAACCCACTTTGAAAAAAAAATTAAAGTGCGTTAAATTTGGGAAAAAATTTAAGCACTTTGCAAAACATTTTTAAAGTGTTATATGAAGGTTCATCAATATTTTCTATTGTCGAGACACTTAATTAACGCACTGTGAAAAATATGTATAAATCACATATTCTGGGACTGGATTTCTAATTAGTTGATAGTACGATGATTTGCAATTGTTAACACTAGTGAATATGATTTACAGTCTTTGAGAACGGATGGGGGGGGGGGGGGGGGAAAAGAAAAAAAAAAATTAAAAAAAAAGTAAATCGTGTAAGCTAAAAAAAAAAAAAAACACCCACTCCTTATCTTTTCTTCCCTAACATATAATATTCAGCAACCTTGATTAAACTATAAGAACGGAAAAGGTATAGGCCTGAGCTTAAACATTTGCTGTGAGTTAAGTACAGTGATATTGAAAAAAAAAACGAGCTGGCCAAACAATAGTTTTTTCCATGGTATGTTAAAAAAAATTGTAGGTGTCTAAACATAAACCCTCTTCTCAAATTAATTCAAACCAAATAAATAACTTCATTATAATATTAAAAAAAAAAAAAAGATAGTTACATTGTACAAACATTAAAATAATATCAACTGTAAAATAAGTATTAAGATATGCTTTTTGTTTGTTTGGGGGTTTTTTTTGGTTTTTGGGGGGGTTTTTGTTGTTGGGTTTTTTTTTTGGGGGGGGGGGGGGGGTTGTTTGGGTTTTTTTGTTTGTTTGTTTGTTGGGGGTTTTTTTTGGGTTTTTTTTTTGGGGGGGGTTTTTTTTTTTTTTTTTTTTTTTGGTTTTTTTTTGCACTAATAATCTAAAAGATCATAATGTGTTTGTTAAACAAAACTAACGTACAAATGTATATACTATTTTTCTTATCAAGTTTGTTCATAAGCACATGAAAGTAAGCTAACTGAAATATATATGCTATACATTGATCTCCATAATATACATGTAGTAGTAAATGATATTCGTTTCTGGCATAGCCAAATGTTTGTACCAAATGAAAAATCATTTTTAAGAAGTAAATTTGCTGTATACTTATTTACAAGGTAAAAAGATGAAGAATGGCCGAAGGACAGTTGCTAAGCGATGCAGTTTATGTCCTATTTGAATAATACAAATCTCAGGAGTTGTTCTTAACGAACATATAAAATGTTGAACTATAAGTGAGCTTATGGGAAAACTTTTTAATCGAGAAACTGTTTATCAAGCTAGCTGAGAATCCATTGTTTTCTCTTTTTAATATACCATAGTATCCATTTGAGCTAAACACAATTAAAACAATAATTAATTGTATATATATATAAAGGTATCAAGCATTTCTACCAAACCCTGCACAAATTTTTTTTCAAAGTGCGTTAATATCGACGATATCAACGCACTTTGAAATAATTTTTTTTCTTTTTTTTTCAAAGTGCATGGACTTGGTCCCAAAATTAACGCACTTTGATTTTTTTTTCAAAGTGCATCATAACACATCAATGAAAGAATTCACATCTCTTTCAAAAATCTATAGGCTCCTTTCATTTACCAAATCTTGACCTTAAATTTGTCAATCGTTAATATTTTTCGTCTGTTAAATATAAAATATAAACCCACTTGATCATTTCTGAAAATGTTTATAAACTCATTTCTTTTTTTTTCTTTTTTTTTTGTGAATTTTGCATTTCATTCATAGATGCATGCGCGGAAACAGAAATTTTTTCCAAGTGGGTGGGGGCGACAATTTTAATTGTTTGCCAGGAGGGTGGTCCGAAGCCTATATTAATAAATTTGAATTTTCCAGGGGGTCCGGACCCCACCCCTTTAGATCCACGCATGTACATGTATACATAATAATTTGTGTTACGCGTGCACATGTATATATATATGCATGCATGCATGTGTGACATTATACATGTAACTCTTTTATGTCGCATAATAAATTCAAGTTAACCACTTAATTATTATATTTTTTTTTACAATAGTACTATAGAAAATGGATTTATGCATGTTTACTGGATTCTCAATAATAAATTGATCATTGAAAATACGAAATTTTGAAAAATTTCGATGATCAAATGAAAATAAATTCGATAACATTTTGAAAATCTGTCTTACCCATCGCCGGAAACATATATATAAGGACTGCATGGACGTATACTGTGGAATCATTTAAATTCGTGGGGGCCAATTTTCGTAGATTGCTGGTTTTTTGCTTATTTGTGGGGATGTAATTTCGTGGGTGCTTCAGTTTTCAGTTTCAGTAAGAAAGAATACTCTTTCTAATTTTTTTTCGTTGAAAATGTAAATTCGTGGGGAGGGGCTACCCACGAATACCACGAAAATTGAGCCACCACGAATTCTAATGATTCCACAGTATACCGGTAGATATACATCCATGCGCCTTAGTCATGTAATGATGCGCCCAGCCTCTATTTGTACACTTTCTAATAAATTGCTCTGTTCCTGTGTACAATTATCCCATATTCACCATATTCTAAAATAGGTCGAATAAAGGAAATGTAAATTTTAATTAAAGACTCCCTGTTTAATTTATATATAAGAGTACGAAGAATATTTAAACGATGACATGCTTTATCAAAAATGTTTGTAATGTGTTCAGACCAACAAGCATTTGATTGGAGAATTAGTCCGAGATGACAGTGATTTTGCTTACAATCTATATAATATATTGTATGACCAAAGGAGATATCTGGGTGTGATTTACATGTATCTGATCGAGTGAAGTTAACATTTACAGTTTTGTTAGGGTTAAACTCCACCAGCCATTGAGTAGACCATTTTTTAATTTTTTCGAGATCATTTGTTAAAAATATAGCAGGTCCTATTGTACCAGAGTCTACAATTACAAAAAGAGAAGTATCATCTGCAAATAACCGAATTTGATTTTCTAGATTAAAAGTGATATCTTTAATATATACCAAAAAAAGAAATGGACCAAGTACAGAGCCCTGGGGAACACCAGCATTTATACTTTGTTTAGTAGAAGAATATCCTTCTAACAATATTTTTTGTTCGCGGTCATTAAGATAATTTTCAACCTAATCTAATATGTTCCCATATAGATGCCATTTTGTTTTAGCTTATATAATAGTCCCTTATGCCAGACCTTATCAAATGCTTTTGAAATATCGCAAAAAATAAATCTAACATTTTTTCCTTGGTCTAGATTGCTAATAATAGTATTATATATTTCTAAAAGTTGATTCACAGTAGAATCTCTAGGTTGGAATCCCGATTGGTTTTTAGATAAAAGATTATGCTCTAACATATAGTTGTAGAGATATTTAAAAATAATTTTTTCCATAATTTTGCATAAAATATTAGTTAAAGCAATTGGTCTATAGTTTCCTTGCTCTTCAGGGTTACCTTTGTTTTTATAAACTGGTGTGATATTAGAAACCTTCCACACATGAGTGAGATGTTTACTAGTTAATGATGCATTGAACAATTTTGTAAGGGGTCTTATAATGGAAGGGATAATATTCTTAAGTATCTGTGGAGAAATATCATCAGGTCCTGGAGGTTTAGATGGATTTATATTTCTTAATTGATCTTCTACATCCTGGTCAGTGATGCAAAATATGTTCATGGAAAATGGGGGACCAGGTCCCTGGGTGGGGGGGGGGGGGGGTAAAAGGGCTTCTGAACTATCATCAACTCGTGAAATATTTCCAAAATAATTGTTGAGTATATTAGCTTTGTCAATTTAAATTGAAATTTAAATAAGGGGCAAATCCAGGATTTGAAGTAAGAGGGGGCGCAAGTTCTATATATAGGCAGGGAGCAAAACCCTGGTGGGTGCTAGGGGCGGAAGCTCCAGGATTCTAGAGATTTTGTAGGGTAAAAATGAAGTCTTCAAAGTTTGACTGTTTGATATTTTTTCTCAAGATTATAGTACGTAATCCCATCAAAGGTCTCTGTGCAGAAATATACGAAACATTTTTTTTTATTTTTTTTTAATTATAGGAATGTCTATAAATCAATCAGTTTTATAAAATGGGACGATGTAAATGAAGTTTCAAAAAAGATAACCATGCCATGGCCAGCTTGCATTATAACAAACATGGAACAGACGTTAAAACACTAGCTAGTATAACCAATTACTCAAAGGTGGTTGATTGGTCACATTTGAACCCACGGGAAGCGTGACTAAAATGGGTTTTCTATAAGTTACACCATTGAACCCTTGGGTTTTCTTCATACTACACAGTTAAAATCAGTGTAATGTCAAGAAATCCTACGAGTTTCCGAAAAGTTGATAATTTTATAAAGACTCACAAGTTGTTCATTTTCTTTGCCAGAAGGAGTATGATTTAACTTTATTTTGACAATTTTAGGGTGGGGGTGCACCTCCCCTTAACTGTAAATGATTGATTGATTCAAAAAAGGGGGGGGGGGGCGCTAAAAGCCATGTGATAAAATGTTATTCAAATTTGGCGCGTAAAAGGCTACTCAGAAAATGAGTTATCTTTCCTGTATTAGAATTCTTCAGTTGAGATTTTGACAAGACACGCAAGACTCCTTAGACGAAGACTGCACTGTTTGTTTTCAGAAGGATCATCTACTCTTGTTTGTTTGTGTGGAAGTGAAAGTAAGTTCAGGAGTGTCTTCTCTTCACTTGTTCAAGGATTTTAAAATAAAGGAGAAATGCCGATATTATGATATTCTCGAGTCGTCTGCTATAACGTTACACATTTTTATGAGAGTACTTGAAGTTCGCACTTTTCTTACCGTAGTGTATATGTGTTCTAAGGATTTTTGATCTAATTATTTCATTATAAATGTCGAGATATTAACGAAGTTTCGATTCAATTAAAAACATTGATTAGAATCTTTATGATAGTCATATTTAATTTTATAGGCCTAGATTATAGTTATGATGCAATTTTAATTTGAAGACGGGACAAATTGACATAGTTTGGTGCAATATGAAGTTACAGTGATTGTTTAGTTAATGTCATTTATAATTCTGCCAACTAAAACTTCACCAAAGTTTATCAATTTGCCCTGCAAGAGAGCAGTATTCCAGGCTGTGAAGGGTGAATTTATTCAATTTCCAGATGAACAGAAAAGCCCCCCTTCTACCAATTTTTAACTGCAAAAAAAGATCTCGAGAAGCAATCATTGCTGAGCCACAGGAGCAGTTTGTTTCTTCTTTGCATGATGGCAATTTTAACAATTTAGGTATACACATACTTCAATATTTCATGTATATGTCTAATTTATGCCATATGAAATTTAACAGAACCACATTATCCTCTAAAGATGTTAATATCAATATGTCATTTATAAATAATGATCTTAAATGTCAAATTATGCAACTATTAATTTGTTCATGCAAATACTGTGACCACTTACAGTTCTTGTTTGTTAAATTTAAGAGCAGTGTGGTAAGAAATTCATACTGCGCAGTCTATTAAATAAACTTTGATATTTTTATTTTGTCCTTCAGAATATTCAAGGAATGATCTCACAAGCCAACCTGCAGGCAGTCTTTATGACAATCAGATGTATCATCAAGACTCCTCCTTGTCTTACAACAGTAGCACGCAATGGAGCAACAATCAGCCCCAAATAAACCCAGCAATGAACAATAACTCCAGGTATAATGTAGTCTTCATGCAGTCTTTTAATAATACTGGTATTATTTTAGTAGTACATGTACATGTATAATGTTTAGGGCATTATATATGTTGATGCTCCTTGATTTTTGATGTTGTTATATTGTTGTTCCTGCTTTAAGGCAAGGTCTGAAACCACAGTCCGAATTCCGCATAGCTCTCTCCTACCCGTGGCTACTTGAACACAAAGTATCGTAATGCTGAATGTTCACGGGTCATTTTAACCTGTTTTAATTCTACACACTGTGCCCTAGCTGTTACCGCATCAGCAATAAACAACATGTTTTATGTACACTGCAATTGGATAATAAAAGGTCACATCAAAGGTCAATATCCAACTATGCTTTACTTGCATTGGTCAATATTTTAATGAATCACGAGATATTCTTGTCTCATGCAATCATGGCCAGATGGGAGAGGATCGTGCATGTATTGGCTATATTGGTCGTGGTTTGCGATGATGACTATAAGGAAGAGCTTAAAAACTCATCGCTAGGATGAATGATTTTTAAAAAAAATATTAGATTCCACAGCAGTGTGAACAATTTATTATTCAATGCTTATCTATGACAATTTTAAAAAAATTACCTCCCTTTAGATATCAGTTTCACCACAGAGCACCTGGGCAATGTGAACAAATGCAAGGAAGAGTGAACAACTCAAACCCCAGTTCTTACAGCCAGCCCAGGAACAACCAAAGGGGGACGGTCACCTCCAACATGGAGCTAATCTCACCCAACCCTCCCAACCCCAAAGCTGCTAGATACAGTGTAAACCAAAAGTCAGTGGGCACTGAGGGACAGAGTCAATTTCCCAAACCCTTAGGAAGGGGATCTAACTATGAAAGGGGGAGTGCAAATAAAGTTGGACAGAGACCAAATACCAGCAGTAGCCAGGGGTACAATAGAAATAGTGGTAACTTCAATAGAACGGCAAGTACCAACTTCAATAGAACAGCGAGTACGACAGGTTATGATGGAGACCATAGCAGTGGTTCATATGCAATGGAACAGAGACAAAATACCTACAATAGCAAGGGATATGGTAGAAATAGTGGTAACTTAAATAGAACATCAAATGGCAGAGGTCAGGATAGAACCAACAGTAGTGGGATGTACTGTAACAGTTCTAATGCAATGGGACACAGCGAGCAGAACCAGTGGAACAAGGGTAGTGGTTATACCAACAATGTTGGTACCATGTCGTTTAATGGTAGTGGTGGGGCTGCAGTGCCTGAGCAATGGGATCAGTGGGGAGATGGGGGACAAAGGCAGCCAATGAATGACATGATTGGGATCTCTTCTAGCATGGACAGAAGATACAAGCCTATTGATTCCTCATTTCAGGTAATTAATAGCACTAAATTCAGTTAAAAAAACTGGCCTTAAATGGAAGAGTTTTAGTGTTAGGTGTCTTAAGTCTCCGTGATCATCCAATGTCTTATATTTTTTTATTTTTTATTTTTTTTGGGGGGGGGGGGGGGGGAGAGGTACATTTAGGGATCAAGGTAGCAATTTTTAATTTAGATTTGGTTGACTCCCCCAGATTTTAAAGAATTTTTTGCAATTTCGTTTTATTTGATTTACAAATCTGTACCTGTATATACACTTGTTGTATCTTGAAAATTGCATGAAGTAATTAAGTTATTGGAGACTTTTTATTGTGATTACACTGTACTTGTAGATGCCCAGTGCTACAGGAGATGGGGCAGTGCCTGCCAAGACTAACACTAACAGGGGACACTTGTCTAACACAGTGCAGCACCCCCAATTAAAAACAGCAGCTACTCAGAAAACTGACACTCCCAGCAAAAATGAGGTATGTCTAGTATAATGTTCAATAATAGGATATGATTTTTTTAAACCAATTAAAATTTAGAATTGCCAGTATGTTCAAATATTAAAAAGATAAATGTAGAGAAGCAATTCAAGCATACCCCTCTCCTCTCCCCAACTGACAGCTATACAATATTTATATATACTTAACAGTTAATATTCTTAGGCTTTTCATGTTCCTGTTTTAATATTGCATGCATAATTGAATGACAATGGATAAAGGAAAGAATGTGTATAAAATTTGGTGATGGAGATAGATATTTTAAGCTGTATTGGTCTCTGAGTATTTTCTAAGAATTGCATTTGAAATTCATTCAAACACATGCCATCATCTTATAAAGTGATTTATAGAGTACAAATAACATACTGTATGGTTTTATAATCAGGAAGATACATACATTGTATTTTAGCAAAATCAGTTTTGAAATGTGACATGAGAATAGTTTGGAATCAATATCACCAAAAGCTCTGTTAGGAAGTTAGATCAATTAGTACAAAATTAATGCTAATTTTGCTGTGCAATAATTGAAATGCAAGGTTGAAGCATGAAGGAGCTTGATCAACATACATGCATATAGCTCTTAAAGTCTGTCAACCTATGCATGAAGCTGCAATTTATATTAATAACTGATGAGTATTGATATATTAAGGTAAAGGCAACTCTGAAGCCAGCATTGGACAGGTCCCTGAGAATCATAGCCACTGACCTGGGTGGAATCAAGAACTGGGAACATCTTAGAGGAATGCTCTCATTTCTGTTTGAAATTTATGGTATGCATTCTATGATTAACTTTTTTCAATTAACAGTCATTTAATGGATTTGCTTATCTGAGTTCTTAAAAGTTCAGAGTCCATTAATAATTTGTCTATATACATGTATTCATATTTATTTTATGGGGTGTTATTATAATTTTTTTTAACTTGTAATTCTGTTTGGAATAATCTGTGTGGTTTCTTGAATTTTCAGCCCAAGTGAACTCGGCCACTGTGAAGGTACCAGACACTGATGCCAAGAAGTTTAATATCAAGGAGGGAGAAGCCTCCATGGATTGTATCTTCTATGAAATTGTGAGCATATATATGTATTTATGTCATACCAATAAAAAGTTAATTGGTATATGTACATTGTATTCAGTGGCAGTATTCGATCCCATTGCACAAGTATTTCATGCAAGCTTCCTCTAAATAATTATCAAGAACTGAAATTCTTCAGAATTGACAGCTTTTCTTGATCACAGTATTTTTGCATTTCTTTCTTAGGACTTGTGTATGATACTGCATGATAACTTAATGGATACATAAAACTAGTCATGTTATACAATCTGAGAACAATGTGTAAATGAATATGTATGCCTGTTTGCAGGACCATTCTCTACCAAAGCTAACTCGAGGAAAACTCTACAGGTATTGACACATTTTGCCATAGATTATATATATATATATGTCTAAGTCATTAAGTTGCCATAAAAACCATTTCAGTTAGGTCAATCAGTACCAGTAAAAATATTTTGTAATACATATAATTTACAATGTCAATCAACAGCCTCCCCACTCACTTAAAAAAAGGAACCACCAAGCTAAGAAAATGAAAGCATCTTGAAAATTGAGTGAGAGGTTAAAAAGAAAATATGTCATTATAATTTAGAATTTTTATTGCTAAATTTAAGGTGGTATGGGACACCTCCATATTGTGACGTATTATTTATCGAAATAAACAATAAAATCAAGTGTAATGTTATAAATATTTTCTATCCGAAAATTGTCACCTAACAGCGTAGCGCAATGGATTAGAGCGTTCACTACCAACCTGTACGTCATGAGTTCGAATCCCGCTGGGGATTTTAAAATTTTTACCTTTCCAGAAATTTTTAAAAGGTATTTTTTGGTCAAATATTGTAAAATTTGAAAATTCTAAACTTGTAAAATTATTTTGATTATAATGTACTTTTATCCACATTAATATCGACAGATGTCCCATACCATCTTAAGAACCCTCTATACACTGCACACTTTTGGGAAGTTATAGGGATATATGATGTGATATAATTTTCTTGAAGTAAAAAAATGATTTTTCATTGGTGTAAAGAAGGTCCTTAAAATAAGGCCCTTTAACTTCCTTATAACAGAGATTTCTTAATATCTTTACTTAGTTCTTTTAAGCAAGTCTGACTGTACACAATTGTAATTTTTTTTGGGGGGGGGGGGGGGAATTAAATGTAAGTTTTTGTAAACTGATGATTGTTATCATTGAACAGAATTGTAGGATCCTTTGACAGTCATCAGAATGTGATCAAGTGTGTGTCGGTGCGTGAGGCTTTACCTGAGGAGTATACCACTCACCAGACCTGTGTACAGAGGTGTGCCCAGTACAAGCTGGAGCTTACCAACCTGGTCAGAGAGCAGTAAGACCACAGAAAGTTGTAGTATTACTGGAGGTAATATTATGGGGCTGTTGTATAATTATCAAAGGTGCATGTATTTTGAAAAAGCAAAGGAAAAAGATGAATTGCATCAATTGATGTCTGACAGTGTGTAGATGTTATAATTTACCTGGTTACTCGTTCAGAAGGATTACCATCTCTGCTATGTATTAATGCATTACATTATTTTGTTTGATACACCTCAAATTTTTTAACAGTTGAAGAAGTTTAATTATAGATTTATTTTGTATTAATACACAAGATAATTTTTTTTCTTTTTTTTTTTTTGCAGAATTATGGGTCCTTTTCATGGAAGGAGTACTGAACACATAAGGAAATATGCAGAGTATATTAAGCTAAAACTTTCCAGTCTTGACAAGACAAGGAGCAGAAGATGGAGAGTATAAAGTTGTTTTGACTGGTATTACCTGTACGAAATGTTCCGCCTGGAATATAGGGGGAATAGAGGCGTAATATAGAGCAGGATTCTGGGCGTCAGTTTATCTCTCTACATATATGGTGATGTAGAGGTTCCAGGCGTAAACCAACCGGAAACGGAGCGGAATCGGGCAGGAATATGAGGCGAAAAATGTAAATGAGCTACGCCTGGAAAAATAAAATTCCGCCTGGAAAAAATTCCGCCAAGGAAATGAAATTACGCCTGGAAAAGGTTTACGCCTGGAAAGTCCTATTTAATATGCAACATCAAGTGACCTACAGACCTGAATTATAAGCCATTTCTTTTTCATCTAAGATTTTCAAATACTGTTATGAGTGTACACTAATTTCCAAAAAACATGAGAAAGTTTTGAAATGCTCTAAAAGTTTACACTGAAATCACATTCTGAATCATAAACAACTAAATACTATACCATGTACTCTACATTAAATCACAGCGCCTTATACCAAAGAACTAAATTGTTCAAGAACACTGTAAATCTTTTAAGCCAGTGAAATTTCAGTAACAATACAATAGCATGTACATTCAAATTTACTAGAATAAGGTATCAATATTGATCATCTTACATACCAGTATATATTGTATAATCCAGTAAGGACATTATAGAAGTAAAAAGCCCTTCTGTGTTAACCATTACGTTCACACTAACTTCCCTCCTTCCTGACTGATTCAAACTTAACCTTGCTGAAATGACCCCAAAACATCAATTATTATTGACAAATCAGAGAATTTTACTCCTGCTTAAATTTCCAGGCGGAATTTTGTTTCAATTTTCTTGTTATTTTACGCCAGGAAAATTTGAATTTGCCTAATGACGCCTGGAAACCACCTCTTCTACTTAGGCGTAACTTTTCAAAATTCCGTCTCCGCCCCAAATACGCCCGGAATTTGCAGATTCCTGCCAGAATCCACCTATATTCCAGGCGGATTCCACCTCAAAAATTCGTACGGGTAGGTAGTATTATAAGTGTCTATGTTTTAGACAGATAAAGTGAGGACCCCATTGTAATGATTACTTTCATTATTGTTTATAACTTTAACTATTTTCAGACAGAGAATAAGATCGAGAAAGTAAAAAATTACAAGATTTTTAAAGTATATATACATGTATATCCAAAATGCAGTGCATGGGTAATGTGCTGGTTATCTTTCTTTTATTTATTTATTTTCCCCTGTTTTTAAACATTTATATTAAAGTATGTTGACTACAATGATTTTATATTGTCTCTCTTTTGAAAATTACTACATATGTATTTGAATTAAGTGCCCTGATATACATGTATATGAAATTTACAAAAGATCGGGATTCCCCTCCCTCTCCCAATCAGGACAGGAGCCCCACTCTATAACCAAATGATTGTTATTATCAAACAAAATAATGCATATATTTATCCAAACTATGTAAAGTTGAGTTAGTTACCTGCAAACCCATTTATTGTTAATCATTAAGGTGGCTCACTCAACCTTGAAACAGTTTCTCAAATCAGCAGAAAATAGCTTGATTATGATAGCAAGCATGATGCATGTGAAGTATATGTCAAACAGGCGAAAAAAAAATGCAATTATTTATTAATTTTTAAAAAATAACTAGGGTTCACTCGATCCAAGGGGAGATGCCTTAGAATTAATTACCGCAGAGCGGGTGCTTTGAAAAAAAAAATTATTCATATGAACCAATTGACGAGAAGTATAAATAAATATAACTTACAATTCACAAAAGAATGGTGTCTTATTGTGCACAGATATTATATGATTACGCAAATCACAAGTTCACATTTACGACAGAATATGGACTTATTAATTTAAACCTTTTTGACCGAATTACTAAAAGTGATACTTAGCCTGTATCCATTGATCATAACATTGACATACATATACTATCTTGGTTTACGAAGGTCCTTCTGTACTTTAATGATTGAAATATTAACTATTGTATCTTAAGAACCAAATCATTTTGACTAAATTGAATATTAAACTAAGAAATATGGATGTACTTTAACGCATGTTAAGTCCTTCATTCTGAAATATTCCCAGGACAAAAGCAAGAGATCTCATAAAAAAATTTCCATCCGGTCTGGTAACAATAGTTTTTTTATATTAAAAAAAAATCCCTAGAGCAGAAATACCCAAAAATATGAAATAAAATTGGCGCTATTACAACAAATTTCAATAGGGTACAATAGTAAAAATTGATAATTTATAAGACAACCCCTTACGAAATAGTAAAATAATGTATGTTTTTATTGTTTTGAAATAACTGTTTTAGTAGGAAAACTTCCTGTAAGAAATGTCAAAATAGTAGAAATAAGTAGATTCGGTCTTGTTATAAAGGCGAGAGCTGGTGTATAGTTTTTTTTGGGTTTTTTTTTTTTGGTTTTTTTTATTTTTTTTTTCGGGGTTGGCGTTTGGGTTGGACGTCAATTTCAGTAAAGAAAAGCGATGATTCGCAAATCCACGATAAATGGTGAGATCGTAAGCATACATGTAACAAATATACAGGAATACCATAAAAATTAAACAACTTTGATAATTGATGCTAAATGGGATAAAATTCATACTGAGTGTGTGAAGACATACATGTAGCGTAGACCTTACTTTATGAAATTGCCCTATCAAAGCATAGACGACAGCAAAAATAAAAATACAAACTTTGGTTTATCATGCAATGCATTACATAATTCTCAAACAACAAACGGTAACAACAAAGGGTAGAAAAAGTTATTTAAAATTGGCACACTCATTACACCATCATAAAAGTTTTTTGTTTTTGTTTTTAAATGAATTCCCCGTCTTAATTTTTATTACTAACATTTCACAAAACCTATCATTTTTTAATTGGTTGTAATTGGAACAAATAAAAAAGAAAGAAGCATATATAAATAGGATTGGGAGAGCGCTTGCCATTGCATTTTAAAAACGGTGTGTATGAAAGGCAGTTATTGACGCACAAAACGTGAAGACCAACAAACTCTTGCTCGCTTTAATCGTACATGTTGCATCAGTGGTTTTCGGTAAGTTCAGATTTACCTCTACCTCTTGGGGTAAGATTCTATATGCATAAGATGAAAACATATCAAATTAATTCGCAGTTATCTTTTATTAACTGATGGCGTAAATAAATTCAGTTTAGGCTTTAACTTAATCTTGGTATTATTTTCTTTATTTTAAACGCGTTGGGTTATTTAATTCAAAAATGTTCTTTTGAAAAAATGAAATTATTTTTGAATCAAACCGAAATCATCAAAATACGTATTTCCAATCGAAATGCGTTTTAAAACAATTGAGATGACAAATTATACAATTCTAAAGTACTGGTTTTGCTCTGAAAACTTTCATCAGCATATGAAACATTTTTTCAAAGTCTTCAGTCGAAGGAGCTAGGTTATAAGCTTTACTGCCCACCACATTGGGAGATTTTGTGGTCCATATGGTGGATGCCCACAAGAAACCATCTGTTATTATCGACTTAACATTAGAAATCTGTGCGGCAGGCTAAAAACTTTAACGAAATTGAAATATTAGAAAAAAGAGACATTTTAAATTCTGAAAAAGGCCCCCGCCCCCCCCCCCCCTTTCTCAGATTCTACGTGCCTGTGACTATTTCAGGTTCTTATGCGTTGAAATCTGTAACGTTCACATTTTCATGTATTTAAAAGACACTCGTTGAAATGGCAAAGAACAAAGCATCGAAAACACTGCTCTCAGTTGACTATATTGTTCCCGTAAACAAAAAACCTCTTTCCAAATGTCAAAACAAACTTTTAAGGAGGCTGGGTGGTCTACATCTACCTTAGATTTTAAACTATAATTTGTTTAGCTATAAACTATTATTAGTAAAGAAATGTTCCATGTATTTTAGCTCTAAAATTTGAGCATTTTTCCTATATATTTATTCAGAGCTTTTCTTTTAAAGGAGATCCTTTTAAAGGAGATCCATTAAGCCCTCTTAAATGGACTGAAATCATTATACTCTTGAACAGTTTTGCATGCAACATACAGAACAGAGTTAGCATCTATTTTGCAATATATTTAATACTGAAAGCAAAAATTCATCTACATAATTCAAAATCTACAAGACCGAATAGCTTACTGGCTGATAAACAACACTGATAAAAATAGAAAAGGATTAAGATACTATTTTTGCTTTAATATTCATAAGGTATAAACTATGGTATTCGAGCGTACAGATATGGTCCTACGCAATCAAAACAAGAGGCTCATGGGCCACATCGCTTCCCTCAACAACAGCAGTTGTTAAACCATTCTCTTTTCATTTTTTTAACTATGAAAGTCTTTAAAAATATTGAAAAACTCACAAAAGTTCTCATATATTCCAATATGTGACAATACATTAAGAAGTACATAAGAAGGAGCCTACTTTTTTTGGACAACATATCCTAAGACATAAAATGCATCAACTGACAGTCTTATTATCCTAGGCCATAACGTATCAGAGATAACAAAAATGTAAAATGAACTATAAAAAATTATAAAAAGTGAACGGTCACCGTGACCATGATAGGAGGAGATGCTTACATAGTAAAATGAATAAACGTAGCATTGTACTAGTATTTCTTGAAAAGAAGATTTTTAAACATTTTCCTAAATACTTCTGTTGAACTTTGAACCCATCTTGGGGCCCCAGTATTTGTCCGGGGGTTGGGTTTAACATTTTAAAGTCTACACTATCTTGCGTTGCTTGCATAGTAATCTCACAGATTGTAGCATTGTTGTTCTTTAAAAGAAGATTTTAAATTATTTCCCTATATATTTCTAAGTTGAACATTAATCCCCTCTTGGAGCCCCAGTTTTAATTCAGGGGTCACAGTTTTAACAATTCACAACTATATATTTACATTCAGTGTATATTTCCCCTTACGTTTGCATTGGAAATCTGCGACGTTCAGTTTCCTATGAATACACTTTACTACATTGTAATTCATGCGCCATGAGCACAACTATAAACGTCACCACGTGTTTTGAGTATATTTATTTTTGTAAGATTAAATGAAACGATCAACCTTACATAACCAATTTGATATGTACTTTTGAAAAATAATCATTAGATTATATCTTTTTCTAAATTAAAAAGATTTTTCTCTACAAAGTTTCTGACACTATATATATTTGGCTGCGCAAGCGTACTAAATAACATGTTAAAATGGCTGTTCCATGTATGTATCATATCCCTGACTGAGAGCGTATATTATGGCATTACAGCGACGATTCACATATATTTCATACAAAAAAAACATCAGTATGAATATAAATATAAGCATTGAATGCTAATTTTTAGATGTCGTCGGTCCTATGACACACCAATGCGGTGCAGACAAATTATCATACCGCGCTAACGCGCGGTATTCAATTTGTCTGCACCGCATTGGTGTGT
>WFKH01003881.1:61617739-61646962 GCA_016163765.1 Magallana hongkongensis
GGTAAAAATGAAACAATTGGGTATATTTTACTTGTTAGTGATTGGGACGTTTCTGCAAATCAGTTTGGTAAGTTCACCTCTTAAATAGTAAGTTTACTTGTAAAACGATCAGGTCACATTAATAATTCATGTAAATAGTACATAGTATGACTCTTTTTTTTCCAAATCAAAATGGTAACATAAAAATTAACTTGTACTTAACAAACATGCGGTTTTTTTTAAACTGAATCATGTAACTAGATCAAATATATATTATTTTTTTGTTAAGTATTTGAAGTTCGTTAAGAGAAAAATTCTAATAGATCAACGCATTTTATAAAATAAAAAACCCTTTTTAAAATATGCAATGAAATATTTATTTCCACAGATGCTTTTAATTATACATTTGATCACATTAATAACTAATTTAAAAAACCCGGTTAAATTTTTTAACATTGTTTTTTTTTCAATCCTTAAGGGTTGCATCATAGACAGAATAAAAACAAGAAAAACAAGAAAAACAAAATCTACTACAACTAGCACTACCAAAGAAACAATAATAGAAATAGCAACTACATTTTGTACAGTTTTGTATTTTAGTGTTTGGGATGGTGTTGGCCATGCGGCTGATTGCCCTGGAGTAATCAATTGAGTCGAATCTATGTAATTTATTTTTGTGTCCTGAAGAAGTGACTGTCTTGAAGAATTTGTCAATTTCAATTATTGTTCCTGTCGTTAGCCATTTTAATTTTATTTGCATATTTAAATCGCTTTGTTATCAACGATCTTTTAAAAATTATTGTCATGTTTGTTTGAAAATAGTTTTGTCAGAAGTTACCTTATGTTATGTTACATAAAGTTTTTACTGATGCAATTACATGTAATCAAAACTTTCTTCTTACAGTCGACCGTTGCCCTGGAAACACACCCGGTTAGTGACCGCTTCATTCGGTCGCTGTGTAAGAGGTCTTCTGATAACATGGCCAACTCGAAACCGAAAAATAAAAGACCCTGTAATTATTATTGCTGCTGGTGAATGTTTCCATTATCTAAATGACGTAATCAGCAAAATGTAATAAAAGATCTTATAAATGAAGAACACTTATGCTGTGTGTTTATTTCTTTCAGTGGTATATATCTATACTGAGGGGGCATGAGATTATTTTTTATTTAATTAGAGAGACAATCGCTGCTAAATAATCTGACAGAAACTGGACAAATTAAACGTGTCCATTTGACATCCTTTATTCTACTTTGAGTTTGAAGGTATAAAACCCGTTCACGACAAAAGTCTACAACTCGAATGGTGTGGTAAAAACAGTGTATATTATGATTATGTAAATGATACCAATGATTGTTGATACGGTGTTTGTTTATCTAGTTTCACAGATCCAATTGTTACTGTTTTGTACGAAACATATCACAAGGATCAAGAGAGATAGATAGATAGAGAGAGAGAGAGAGAGAGAGAACTGAGAGAGAAGAAGAGAGAACTGAGAGGGTGAGAGAGTTAGTGGGAAAAATAAAGATGTTGGGGATGAAGAAATTATCAGAAGTTCGAAAGTGGCAATTAAATTAAATTAAATTCTATCCAATCCTACATATATACATATTGATTTTTTATATTCAGCAGTATATTCTCACTAAAAAAAACTCTATATAGACGAATAGTCAATAATTGTAATATTAGCTTATCCAAAAAATATTGACCGGTCAATAGTTTTTTTAATATTAACCGGCCAGCAATAATATCTGGAGTATATTCCATCTATTTCAATTAATTGCTTATGATTTGTTAATTCGTAAACGGTAAGGTAAATAAGTCTTCCCGACTCCAAAACAAGGTGTCGTCATAATAGTATCATATTGTAAATTTTGAATTTACCAGGTGGCAGTATATACAAAATTAACAACTTTCGGTCGGCACAAATGACGTAATTTGTCTTCGTGCACTAAGTGAAAAAGTTGCAAATGACAAAATCGAAATTAGGCTTGTTGATACGAATATTTTGCATTTTAGCTCTCAATGGAATGAGCAAAAGCTGGGCGTGAGTATACATATCGAATTAAGACAAACCAGAAAGTTTCCAATCAAAATACATTATTTCAGCTATGTGATACAAAACATTTATTACAAAATTTGCCCGAAAGCTTTATATTTAATTATTGCATATGAAATTTCACAAATAGTCAGACCAATCTGCCTGAGGCTAAATGGTTTGAAGTGGTATCACCTATTTAACTAGTAAACGGCTAAAATTACTGGATCAAAAAACTATAGCATTGCCAAACATGAGTGTCAAACTTGTTTACAGAATCCTCCTTGTTATTAAAATAAACCAGTGAAAAAAGGCCAAAATAAAGATTAAAAAATGAAAAAGAAAGATGTTTTCGTTAAGTATTTGAATTTGAATAGTAAAATATACTTAAAAGTTTTTATTTTACCGGGTGGCAGTAAATACAAAATTTACAACACGACAATAGGCAATCAGCCAAGGCAAGTAAACAACGGACACGCAATGCGACGGTGTGCTTTCATAACGAATATAAGGACTTGTGAATTATTGTAAAGAAAAATCAGGTAAAACATTTTAAGTTTAATTTCTACTGGTGGCGGGAGATCAACAGTGACCATTTAATGCCGACAATATTGTGGAAATAGACTTTGCGCAAAATTGAAACCGTGAATTCTATGTTGAGCTTAGGAAACTACGACGATCTGTTTTCAAATCAGTTCTTGGTTTTTTTGCTTGTTTGTTTTTCATATTACAAAACAAATGTTGACTGTGTTTTCGGGCAACATTGATTATATTAGCCCGCTTGAGACCGCACTTGTAGTGTTTTATCCACAAAGCTACCATTAAAAATGACAATAACAAACTGTCAACCATCTCAAAAATCCATTTAACGAAATACAAATTCAAAGCAGAGCAACACTGACCTCTAACAAGAGGGAGGTGGGATCAGGTGCCTAGGAGGAGTAAGCATTCCCTGCCGACCGGTCGCACCCGCCGTGTGCTCATTGTCAAGATCATGAAAAACGAAAGAAGTCGTAGTCAGTCCGGTGTATAAATAATGATCTAACATGTATGAAAAACGTCAGTCAGCATGTGTCTTAACGAAATAATGTACTTGCTGACAAGGTCATTGTATCGACCATAGAACTTGCGTAAAGATGATTTTAATCGAGGTTCTTGATATTCTTGTTCCAACAACTTGTTTATTAGTAGCTTACCTTGTTTAAAAAATTGTTCGTATGTAGAGCATGCTCTTGCATAACGAATAAGCTGAGAGACATATACCCTATAAGCAGGTGATGATGGTATATTGCCACATAAGTAAGGGAAGTTGTCGATGGAAAAATTAAAATCATCACGTTTATCATATAGTTTTGTTGTTAGGTTATCATTACCTCTTTTTCTAGTAAAATATCCAAATATGAAACAGATGTTTCAGAATCTGTGGTATCTTTTATCACTGGGATATATTGAGTTAACATAAGAGTGAAAGTAATAGTTGTTAATGGAGAAAACATCATCACTATATCTAAATGACGAGTTGAAGGCCACAGCAAGAGCATTGTCTTTCCGCTACATCATATCTAAATTCATTAATCACCATTTGTTTGTATTTCAAAATGTCTTTGATTTGGTTAGTTTTGACATTACATCATCCTTATATATAGACATTACTGTCGACGGCTGAGGAAATTTTAGCATTCTTACTTTTAAACACTTCTGTTTATAGTAACATAATATAGGATGTTGTCATATAGACATTGATTTATTACTGATGTCGATTTTTACATCTGCTTCTTTCTCCATTATTATTTCTCTCTCTCTCTCTCTCTCTCTCTCTCTCTCTCATTCAAAAGCGGTCCTACCCCCCACTCTGATTGGACAAGGGTCAGTCAAAATATTACGTTTAAACTTTTTTGGAGTTAACGCTTATTAAAAGCTTCTACGTACATTACTATAACATGTTTCATGTTTTAAACTAATGGAGATTAAAGATTTAACATTCACGGACAAATTCAAATCTTTCAAAAAAAGAAATACCTACATGTAACTCCCCACTAAACTGTCTCTCAAATAAAAACGGATAGACAGAAAAAAGCTATAAATTGGAAAGGCGTGTTTCAACAAATTTTTTTTCCGATTTCTTCGAAGATCACATAACGACTGTTTTGCAGTAAGTAGATAAAATTAAAATCCTTCTATATAAGAAATTCATCTCATATTTGTTTAAAGAGAAATTCATGCAATTTTCCAACAACCAATTAGACAAAATTGCTAGATAATTATAGTAGTTTATCTTAATTTGACCATCTTATATTCGTAGCAAAGCCATTGCAAGGTCATTTTCTTTTCGGAAAAGCCGTAAAAATAAATCAAATGACAACTTAAGCTGTTTTCAAGAGGCTTGTGTCTATTTTGATAAAATGATAATACCACCAAATGTCTATCAAATAATACTACTAAATTGAAATATAGAATTGAACTATCAAAATAAATATTGCTTGACCCGATTTTTCTTCAATTTTCGTAATTATCTAAAATGATTTGTGTATGTTCTTTGATTGTAAAAGTGATACTTTTCTTATTTTTACATGTAAGAAAACTCTCTACTGAGATCTGATTTAATTTATCTTTCAAATTCCATACAAAGCTACCAATATTTGAGAAATCAGAAACTAGACAAGAGTAATTTCTTAAGGATGTTGTTTACTCAGGGTTTAGATTGTCAGATTTGGATTGTTATAAAGTTCAATGTCATGAGTAAACTTTTTTAAAAGTGAAAAAAAAACTAAATCAAAGATTTATAGCATACAATAGATGGTTTTTCATTATCATCAGTGGATTTTTTTTAATCATTCTGAGTAAATGTCAATCATAAGCTGAAAATTTGATGTATGACTCAAACCAATGCGAATGTATGACTCAAACCAATGCGGTGCAGACAAATTGAATACCGCGCGTTAGCGCGGTATGATAATTTGTCTGCACCGCATTGGTGTGTCATAGGACCGACGACATCCAAAAATAAGCATTCAATGCTTATATTCATATTCATACTGATGGTTTTTTGTATGAAATATATGTGGATCATCGCTGTAAAGTCATTATATACCCTCTCAGTCAGGGACATGAAACATACATGGAACAGCCATATTAACATGTTATTTAGTACGCTTCCGCAGCTAAAAATATAGTGCCAGAAACTTTGTAGAGAAAAATCTTTTTAATTAAGGAGTAGATATAAGTTAATGATTTTTTTTCAAAAGTACATATCAAATTGGTTATGTAAGGTTGAACGTTTCATTTAATCTTACAGAAATAAATATACTCAAAAAACGTGGTGACGTTTATATTTGTGCTCATGGCGCATGAACTAGTAAAGTGTATTCATAGGAAATTGAACGTCGCAGATTTCCAATGCAAACATAAGGGGAAATATACACTGAATGTAAATATGTTGAGATTAACATTTCAGAAAAGATGTTTCATTAGGGATACTTTACATGTTTTCTTTCATTTAATTTTCTTTCAGAACAAACAATTTTGCCTGATACAACAAAAGTGACATCTCAAACATGATTTTGATAGTATGTCAGAAAGATAGTGATCACTTTTTTAAGGGTCAATAATTTCTGAAAAGGAATTATGAAGTACATAACATGACATTCAATGTTGTTTTGTTGACGGTATCAATGTTTTCGGCACCATTGAAGAGAAACTAACCTATATAAATGAGTTGATGAGTTGGTTGGTTGGCTATAAGATGAGTCACTTGAAAGTATAGAATAATTAACATCTTGTGCATGTGAGAAGTATTTGACACAGAAGGCATGAAGACCACCATTATCATTATTGCTTTGTTGCTTTGATCGTATGTATTGCATCGGTGGTTGTCGGTAAGTACTAGCACTACATGTAATTAAACTTTGAAATGGAGATAAAACTCCACAAAAAGAAATAGAAGTCCCTGGTTATTTCTTTTTGTAAAAAGTAGCCGGAATTATATTCTTTGAATGCATTTATTCTATTTTAGCTTTTATTATTAAGGGATTGTCAAAGTGGATATACTAAAAAAGTTACATTTATTTTTTTTATCCACAAACCATGCTAACAGCTTTATGAATAAAGGATGGAAATGAATTTTTTCAAATGAAGTTTAGAAAAAATATATTTTTTAATTTCTTGAGGCGTGTGCTTTAATACAGTTCAATGTAACTTTAATATGGTATTTTTGTCCTTGAAAATACAAGTCGCTATGTTTTTAATCATTTTAGTCAAAGGAGGTTTTCATCCACACTGTCCACCACAAGGGGAAATAGCCGTTAGCTTTTGTGGTCCACATGGTGAATGTCCACGGGGAACATACTGCAATTTAGACTAAACGCAATGAACCTCTGCTGCAGATTGAGAACATATGGTAAATTGGAATTCTAAAAACACGTCACTTTCACATTTAATGAAAGTTTATCCTGATTTAAGTTTTTTACAAATTTTTTACAGAACCGAATTGGAAATATATGTAGACACTCAACTTTAATCTATTTGATTTCTTTGTTTTGTTGAGGAACAAGACCTTTATAAATAAAAGAGCAATATAAAGACAATTCTTCTGATTATTTGCCGTCTTAAGTTTGCCACTGCCTGCCAACAAAAAGTGGAAAAAAATCCATGGAAGACGAGGTGAAAATTTAGATTTATTCTCACCCATATCTTCATTGATAATAAAATTGATTTGAACACGTTCTTTTCTAGTTTTTATCGGACACAATAAAGAATAAAATGATATATGATGCATTTATCAAAATCTTTTTTTAATATATTCGATCAGTGCTTACTATCTATTCAAGATATATTACTATAGTCAGGTACTCTTTACACAATTTCGCTGAAAAATATAGTTCCACTTATGATAAACTGATACAACAATATAACAAATGTTTAGAATATCGATGTATACGTAATACGTGGAAGAAAACAAAATTAACGTAAAATTATTGTTAAAAAAACACATTTCCTCAAGAAATGTAAATGTGAAGTATTCATATTCCTACGCTAGCTGCCTCCGCAGTCTTTTCCACGAAAATAAAGATCATTCTTCGATTGACAATTTTTTCACTAATGAATATCGCTTATATTGTTACAATGATTATATTACTTTCATGATAATTGTTCGTTAGTTATCACACAATCTCTTTTAATTATTTGTTGTATATGACTGTGTTTTTTCTTTTCTTTTTTTAAATGACGGAATGGTTGCGCAACACTTGCACCATATTTCTGATCGCACTCGTGTAGACTTTGTTTAAGCACAGATGTGTGCACTGTTTGCTGGTGACGGGTGGCAGTATTTGCTACGGACATGAATTAAGAACTATATACACCAGTTTCTTAACAAGTTTAGTGATTTTAACTTAGAGATCGGCTGAGCACAGTGAAAGTTGAAGTAATATTTAAAAGTCGAATATCTTGGATATGGGTTAACCCATATCTATTCTTGTTTATTACATTTGTGGCAAGATAACTAATGACAAAATGGTGAGACTTTACCCTAACATACTTTATGGCCAAAATAATGTAAGGAAAAATCGACTTCAATTACTATTTGTTCCGTTAAAAGTCTCTTTTCGCAGAAAATCAATAACCGCTTTTATTTTCTAACGACTAATTCTTGCGGAAACTGTTACAGATAGAATAGAGTTTGCGATTTTTGAAACATTTTAGATATGAATTAGCTTTAATTGTTATTCTTTATATCCTACATTCTTCACTGATCAGATTCAGGTCTGAATTGTTAAAAATTTATATAAATTTCGCAAAATGATTGTCAGGTGCTGTTTTATTTTTAGAAAACGGATCGTAAATCATTCATAATCTGTTCAACGTTTTTTTAGAAGCTTTGTATAAGAAATATCTTGAACATTTAACAAAACATAGATTTACTCTGGTTATAATCTTTCATTAGCCAGTTTAAAAGAATTATCACTTTTCTGTTTTCTAATTCTTCTCTTTATTATTTATGTATTTAATTTATCAATAAGTCGCGTAATTTTATGATAATATTATCATGCATTTTATTTTATATTTAAATACAAAAAATAAAATTAATTATATTGATGAAACTTTGAATGAAAAAAAAAGTGAATAAAAAGACATTGATTTAATGTAAATCCTGTGTATCTGATAATTTTTGACGTATCTGAAGGTAATTAAATATCAAGAAATTTAAGTCAATCAGTGCTTTTAATTGCGATTAATAATAATAACAATGAATTTTATTAATAATAAAAGTGAGTTTTACATGTATCAAAGGACAATTAAATATACCTAATAGGTTAACAATTAATGTCTAGCTTAACGTTTCCAACTTCGTCAAGACAAGAATCATTTTTTCTATCAAATTCAGTTTTCCCTCTTGTACGTAAAGTTGAAGGTACTTGATTATCTTCTTGAAGTAAGCATCCGGTGGTGTTTTGGTTTGTTTTCTATTTCAAATACTGTTAAGGCGTTCGTCAATTCTTGGTTTTTGACTTTATAATTCTTTTTATCCTTTATCATATGCTATTTTGTGTCTTGATCGTATCAAATTTATTGAGCTCGTTTAGGCATTGCAAAGCAAATAAACTGTGTTGATTTGATTAAGTTAATGCATAGTTAAAGATACCGTTAGGTTTTGGTAACATAATACAATCAATGCACGGCAAGCTTAAATCAGTTCCACTGGTTCAATTTTGTGAATATCCACTATAATGTAATTTACCTATAATATGTGCTGTTTGATTAGTCGCGTTGAAACCTTGCCAACAATAATGTTAGGAAGAAGACTACAAGAAGCATCAACTTTGTAACATTTGAAAAATTTGGTGGTAATTATCCCGACCCGTAAACATATACTTAATTGTTCTTTCTGATAAATATTTTCTTATGTCAAACGCTTCAAACGAACACTGTTTAATTCACACCTTATATAATTAATATCAAACTTGGGAAATTGCTCGAGGCTTAGATACTCTTAAGAACTGAAATATGGTTAGATGTTTAAATACGTCGATTTTGGTTTGCTTTAAGAATTTTAGGATCGAATATGCTACATCTAGTGAAATGTCCTACACAATTAAAAACACGAATTAAAGGTTCTTTGAAAGCTAAAACCTCAATTTAACAGCCGGATTATTTTCCTGTTTCGGTTTGCCATTCATCTGTAAAACATGACACGACCGACAAACATTTTGTTTCTAAATTACTTAGTAAATGCAATAAGAAATTACTAAACACATATGTCTTTTTTTCTTGTTATCTATTTCATTTATCTACTTTAAAATTTGTAAATGTCATAAAGAGAACAAACAGCAGTAGAAAGCGGAGAGAAACTAGTAAGCTGTTAGAACTTGTCTCCGACTCATTTGATTAATTTTAATAAAATATGTTCAAACCAGAAAACCTGGAGAAAAAGGATACTCAAGATTTTATTTTAATAATTATAATGAACATATGTAAATCAAACCCAAACCTGGATTTTAAACATTTTATGTATTCTTTTCTATCAATATGTTTTATACAGTTATTTTTTTTCATCATCATAAACAAAATTACAAAGTCAGCATTTACAGTTATGAATTTATATTTTAAGGCCACTGTTATGTAGTGCCTTTTCCCCCTAGCCATCTTTCCCCCCGGAAAAATGGCTATATAGCAGTTTTCCCCCCCGGAAAAAGGCTATATAGCAGTTCCCCCCCCCCCCCCACGGAAAGCTGACTATATAGTAGGTTTTTCCCCTTTTTATAGCCAGATTACCCTCACGTAAAGCCTACTATATAGTAGATTTTCCCCTTTTTAAGCGCTAAGCGTACGCAGTACGCAAAGCGCTTATTGGCATTGCTTTTCGGGGATGTCACTTCCGAATAAGTGCCACCTATAATCATCTAAAATAATCTAATGACGCGATGTCTAATAATAGAATGCAGAGAAGTACTCGGCTGCGGTATCAGTGTTAAGGCAAAATAATTCTAATTATTTGCAGCAGCGCACAAATTATCACAATATTTTTTTTCTTAAACATCAAAGATTTAAAATAAAAGAATATTTGTCAGTGCATTGAAAGGTCAAAGAGCATACGTAGTTTTGTAAACAGCACGTTACAATGGGGTTTCATACACAAGTATACGGGCTGTGATGTCAGAAAAAAGGCAAAATAATTCCTAGAACAGAACTGACAATACAAGATCGATAGCATAGTGTTTTATGTATTTCAAAAGTAGTACAAGTACTAATGGGAAATATGAACAGAATTCCAGACTTTCAAATTTTTATAATATAATGTCGATCAACAGTAAAGCATTTCATAAGGAAATAAACTGAAACTTAGTGTCGGAAGAAAAATGATTTGTTTCAAGTGTATGGTATAGGCATAAAAAAAAACTTTTCTGTCATTTGTTTACATTACACATGTGGAAAGACTATGGTGTTATGATTTAACGCAAATTCTGAAGCTACACCTTGCATATGACAATGACAAATTCTGTTGCATGCAATTTTACACTAGTCAGTCTTTTATTTCATATAAAGTTGGACTGTTTCGTCTGTTATTGCACTAGTAGTTTACTGTTTTCAATTAACGCTATAAGATTGTGAAACACAGATCCTAGAGTTCAAATCTCGCTTTATAATTCTGCGTTCATGATTGTAGTGGCTAGGTAGCAACTAGGTTGTACAACGATTAGCTAGCTTTCCGCTAGGTACATGTAGACATACCTAGCCTAAAATGTTATGACTAAGCATCAAATTCAAGATGGCTGTCTTAGTTACCAAGTTGCAACAAACACAAAGTCTATATTATTTAATGATATTTGGTTCGTTTGATAAGTTATTATGAATTTTAACACATATATTTCTGCATGCAATTACCAAATCATGTCGGTGAATTTATTTATCTGTTGATAATTTTAACTTCAAATCAATGAACTAGAGGCTAGGCTAGCTTATCATTCAATAGACCTAGATATGATCTATAACCTAGCGACTATGCACGCATCTCGGTTATTGAACGCAGTCATGGATATTGTTTGTAGTTCAATTTATACAAAAATGCAAAATCTTGGCTATTTATATATGACGTATGTAAACTTAAATTTATTCATCATGATACATGTATAATGCAATTAATTTTTTGCTCATGTAGGGACAGCTTAGCGCTTCTCAGTACTTTCAGTACTTTGATTTTTATTCCGGTCATGTTTATGGCGGACCATTTGTGGCAACAATTAGCAATAACTGATATGATATTAATTTCTCATAATAAAGGATAATAATAGCATTTATTAATACATAGTATAAAATACACTGGGTTTTTTCACTCTGATATGAACAAAGGCACGCGCCTTCATAACATTCCTGTGTCATCAGCATTTATTTCACCTTTTGTTACACCTTTTTGGAACACCTTTTATTGGAATTTCGGAATACCTCGAAATTTATTCCTCGAATCGATGCTTATCTACAGTTTTGACTTTGACGTTATGACATGTACATTTTTCACAGAACACGTCAGAATACATTTGAGTGAAAATACGCCGGCTTGGAACTTTAATTTTGCCATATATTATCATCTATGTATAAGCTCCTCCCAGGAAACTAACAGACCAATTATGACTTAATTTTGTAGAAGAAGGAATAAGAAGTGGAAATGTATTACCCCTTCGTCCAAAAGGCTATAAATTTTAAATTAATATCGTTAGAATTGACGATCTTAAATATAATTATATATTTCTACTTCTAAATATCGAACGAGAGACAGGGTGCAATAATATGATGAGAAACTGAAATGTTTTACTTTGATTGATGGGGTTCTAAATCATAGGTAAGGGGTATTATAATTGATTATGTATTAAAGGCATGTGTAAAATTAGTATTTACAATTTTGTTTTAAAGCCACGCATATTCATATTCATGTTTTTAAGCACATTTTTTTTTTTTACAAAACGCGAGGTTTTATGATGTAAACATTTTTTTTAAAAATGAAATGGCTTCACAACCAGAACAAAGTCGGTATCTTTGCTGGTTACTTTGGAAAATGTGAAATGGAGCCTAAACTAACCTTATGTATTTATTATCATTCACTGCGTGCTAATATTTCCGCTTTATATTTTGCAACGTGATTTAGAAATATACAATTTTGAAAACATTGCCATATAAAACAAGATATACGATTCACTTACCTAAAAATCTTATCATACTATTTATTTCATTTCCTTCAGTTCATCCAAAAATTCTCTAAAACAGAGGTTTAGCCTGGACAAAATTTGCACAAACAGACAGACGGACTGATAGATTTATTAAAAAATTCTCAAAAAATTGTTCACTTACAAATTCAGAACACAGAGTTATGCATATTAGTGTATATCTTGTAAAACCAAATACTTTTTCAATTAATTACCTAAATTAATTTCTATGTATAATTCCATTACACATATGTTCAATTATCAGCATTGTCTATAAAAAATAATAAATAGGCAAAACGAAACTTAACCTGTACAGATGAATGCAGATATATGCAACCTGGGAGTGTAGAAACATTGATTTTAATCCTTTTTGGGTTTCCATAAATATTTTTTATGAAATCTGAACCAAAAATGTGAGGGAGAAACCCTAATATGGGGGAAAAGCTACTAGATAGTAGCTTTTCCCCCCGGGGGAAAGGTTACTATATAGTAGGTTTTCCGTGGGGAAAAGCTACTATGGGGGAAAAACTGCTATACAACACCACCATTATACTTTCTCTCAAGGTCTTATTTGAAATACATTTCCAGTGCTTCCACAACTTGTTTCTTTCTGGTTTGAACATATTTCATTGAAATTAATCAATGGATCTGAGACAAATTCTAACAACTTACATGTACTAGTTCCCCTCTGCTATCGAATGCTCCTAATGACACCACATGATATAGGAAGAAAAAAAACACCGATTTTCTATCCCTTATTAGGGTACTAAGCTCAACCAAATGTTCTCAAAGAGATAATCAATGATCCCATTTTCTTCGTATTTTTTTTTATCAATGTTTTGTCTACCTATATCACCAATTTAAATTCCAAGAAATTGATACATTTACATCAGGGATGGGGTAATGGTAATTTGTAATGGTAATTAAGTGTAATTATTTACAAATTTTGATGTAATTGAAAGTAATGTGTAATTGATCAAATTCTCTATTACATGTAATTGTAACTTTATAAATTACTTTCAATAAAAGACATGTAATTCAAATTACTTCCAATTACACATTGAAATATACATGTATATGAATAAGAAAGCTGTCGAATACCAATTGTTCCCCACACTATCAATTGTACATTAAGTACAAAACAAAATATTTACAAATATAAAAATACAAGGTCGAGTAAGGAAGAGTAGCTAAAAAGCATTTAACTATTTTTTTTTTTACCAAATATAATTTTTCATATAAACTTTTTTCAATATGATTCACTATCTACTCATAAGGTTACTGAATTTATAAGCAGTTAAAACATGAGTCGAATATTTCTTATTAATTAGTTTGTTGCGGACCAAATAATTTTGATGATTTGCTCGATCTCTTTTTCCTTTAAATCCCTCTTATTGGAATAGAATAAAAGAATTCTGTTTATTTTACAAATAAAATCAATTTTCTAATAAATTGTATAATCTATTAAGTCATGCTTTTTAATTGACGGTTTAAAATAACTAAAGCTATGGGTTAAATGGGTTTTAAGGGTTTTTTTGCCTAATCTGTTTAAATGGCGTGTTTCCGTGTTGCACACATTTGATAATTTGGTACAAAGCAATAGGTGTGAATTGTGTTTTTATAACAATTATAGCCTGCTCAGATATTATTCTGTATTTTTCCAATGTGTTAAAAAAGAAGAATTTAATGAATCATTTCTAAATGCAAAAAAGAGAATTGTTAGTGTCAGTGTCCATGGAAAGACTTATAGACATGATAGTAGAAGGTTAGGGGACATGACTTTTGAACATTTAATGAATGGTTTTAGTAAATTTTCATGACATTTGTAAATATATGCCTTATCTGCTTTCATTCAATAAATGTATTTTTCTCAAAAGTAATTTGTAATTAAATTACATCTGTAAAGTATTTGTAATTTAATCAATTACATTTGAAAATCCTTGTAATGGCAATGGGAAGGTTTTATGCAAGTAATTGTAATTTAATTAACTACTTTCCAATGTAATTGACCCCATCCCTGACCAACATAAAGGAGTCGGATACTTTATATGAACGTTTCCAACCGTGCAGTATGAATACACATTGTGACATTTTAAATTAAGTAGCTTGTTATAAGTCACAAGACAGAAATTGCGATTTTAATTGCATCTGTTGAATTTGAATTAGTATCGGAAGGAAAGACGTTTTGTTTTTAAATGTACATATTAAAATTCTTCACTTGTTACTTTTATTTTTAATAATTTTCAAAACAGACACATTTTGCCAAGAAAAAAAAATCTTACCTTATTTCAGGATATTTTGATAGGTCTGAGAGAGAAATTTAAAATGATCTTATTTCATTTATGAAAATTAATGATTTACATGCATGTATAAGATGGCATTTAATGCCATCTATAAAGATGTATATAGATATGAGCAAAATGGGGCAGACTCCTGTGTATATGAGACAGTGACTGGTATAGCAAATATAAAGGCTATCGTTATTACGATTGCTTTGATTGTATGTATTGCATCGGTCGTAGTCGGTAAGTACTCGTACTAATAAACCTCTTAAATTGAGATAAACCGTCACAAAAAAGAAGACAAAGTCCGCTGTTATTCCTTGTGACGGCAAAAATGTTGATGATCATTATTTTATTATAATAATTAAAAACATCTTGTTTCTTGCGTGAATCTCTATCTCTTTTTGATTTCTCTTACTTAAATGTCATTAGAACTTTTCCTATCTATTACTCCATTATCATTGTCAGGTGCCATGTGCGTTTAACATCGTCTAACAGGTGACGAATTGGAAAAGCTAAAACCCTGGTGCAGAGTTCGTGGAGGAAGTTTGGTCAGTAGGTCTATATTATAATGACCGTAAAAAAAAACAACAACACGTAACTGCCTTGCATTTAAAAAGCTTTTCTTTAATCGTTAATGAATAATAATAAATTCAAGGTTGAATACTGTAACAGTTATCAGAATTGTACATTGTTTCAATGTGTTTATTTTACACATTTTCATTTAACACGACGTTACTTCATAACATAGCAAATGCAAGTGTCTATATCTGGCTCATACAATTTACTATGACACTATTGCATAATAACTTCAAACGGAAGACAAGATTTTGATACAGTATCTTGATATTAATCGAACTTTGTTGTTAACATTTTTATTAAAGAGGTTGAATGAAAACTGACCAAATTGCAACATGTTGTCATGGAAATTGTTTGTCGCTTTAGTATTCATAAGTAATAATGTTGTATATGAATGAATGAATGAATGAATGAATGAATGAATGAATGAATGAATGAATGAAGTTTAAGGGTCTTAACAATTACGCAGACTTTTTGAACAGGTAAAGTATTTGATGACGGATAAAAATGAAAGTCTCGCATAAAGCAGCATTAATACCTTTGATTCTTAAAAGATTTCTTTACGACCTTCAAAATTGTGAAAGATTTTTATTGATTGTATCTTATAATGTATATATCATGTAATTACGGCGCAATAGACATAAATTCCGCGACGTCACGGGCGTAATAAACTGTGCGCACACTTCGTTGAATGTATTCCCTTTCAAGTACCTTTATATTGTCATCTTAAAAAAAAAACAATTCTGGAATTCACCTTCTTCTACCTTAAACATTTTCTTAAATTATCTTAAAATAATTGCGTGGTATGCTTGAAAAACAAAACAAACATCGTCAATTGAGTTTAACATTTAGCATATATAACCATGTAGATAAAGTTTAATATACACAACAACACGTCTCTGGATGCTATTAGTGTTACCTCATGTTGAACAGTACTGTACATAAGAGAAAACGACTTTTACGCGGCTTCTGACAAGCGAGGCAATGGGTTTACTTGATCCCAAATAACACTACATTAATTTGGACTTCTGTCGAAACAACACATATATTCATTAACATTTTTAAATGTTTAGCTAATAATACCGGTAAATTGTGGTCACGAAAGAGTCTACCAATCTCTTTTTAAAAATAACAAACATTATTAAAAGAAGTCCATGAAAAGACAACACATGTTCTATCTGGTTCTCAAAAGTCAATTCCACCTGGAGTTTTTTCTACCGTGAATATAGTATAGGTAAGCTTTATATTGTAAACTAATGTACATACCCAATCGCACAAGAGCAATACTCTCTGTGATTTTTAAAAGAGGTATCGTAATCGTCATGTTAATCGTTTGTGTTTGTTTACTTTTAAGCATGGAGCGGTTTCATTTCGCCAATAAATATATTGATCCGTCTAGAAGGTTTCAATGCATGAATATATCTACTGATAAAAGAAATTACAATCAGTTTCTTTTGCTCGCTTCAAAATGACTTGATTTCATCAATAATCCAGGGAAATGTCGAACGAGATCAAGTCTACATTGATTTTTTCTGCCTTATTTACAATACTAAGTCCGAAGTGTTGTTAAACCACATCAGGGCGGAGCTTAACAACGCAATATGGATCGGTGTAATAAATCACATGACATATCAGTACGAAGAGTAATTTCACTATAGAAAGCAAGGTAAAAAATTTTCACATTGACCACTCCTCGGTTAAACAAAATATTTCAACAGGTAGAAGAAATTGTATTAAAACATCAATTAATATTCAATTTACGTAGGTGACACGATTTATTTACAATCCATTATGAAATATATAGACATGTACAATATAGTAAGAACATTCCAAACAGCTTCGTTTCTGCTCTGTAACTTAATAACCACACCTAAATTTTAAATTTTAACATAATCTTCATGTATTGAAAAATTATTGATTTCAATGTGAAGTTTTGTAAGTTGAAATTCATTATCAGTAAACTGTGACCCACAATGTATACCAGACGTTATGAAGGAAGATAAATATGAAGGCAACCTAGGCATTTGAAACTTTTTATAGCCCCACATTCACGATATAAGACCACTTTCGCAGAGTCTCATTCTAACCTCAGGGCGTCATTCATGTAATACATGTCTGAAATTACTTAAAGTTCATCTTGATAACAAACGGTAAGTAAAAACAATTCTCTGGATAGAAAAAATAGATATAAAATAATTTTGAAATATCTTTAGATAGTACAGAAGTGGTATCATATCTTTTAATCATAGACTTTTTCATCATAATATTAACAAGGATTGGGTTTACATGTTTACATGTGTATAACTGAACTTAAAATTGTTGACATCAACTAAAGTTATGAATTGCAGTAGTATGGTCAAGAATATTATTCTATTTTTTTTTTCAATAATGTTAGAGCCGTTGGGGTAAAACTCAAGTCACAACTGTTACAATTTATTTATTTAAAACTTTCATTTACACAGAGAATTCTTATTTTCCGTCAAAATAACCCGATACAGGTATATGCAAATGACACTCGTTTATAATGTTTATCTGTCGATAATTAGTTTTCGTGTAGTATAAAATGATTTAATTGAAACTTTTTGCACTACATAACCTCTATGCTTTTAAAGCAATGCAAAGTCTAAAATGTGTTTTTAAAAATCTCAAAATGTTAGCTTTGTACCTAGCTGTTACTTGTACAACTAACATTCCTTCAAACTTTGGGCTATAGCACTAGTGATTAAAAAAATGTTTAAAATGCTAAAATAAATCAAAAATATGCACATCAAATTGAGCCCCATTAACAGTGATGCATTACCTTTGTATTTAACTGATCTTAATTTAAAATCTTATGTTGTATTTGTTTAGAATACTAAGCTTTAGTTTAATTCTAATATTATATTTCATACATGCGTATTCAATTTGGTAGTTTGTTGGGGAATGTAGATGACTGACTTCTTTTTAAATTCTTTTTGAATAACTTTAAGAGTAAAGTTATAAGTTGCATTTCTTACTCCAGATGGCATTATCTAAATCCCCTATACCATTCGAAGCCCAGCATTATTTAGTGTGTGACACTGAAGACTGTGAGAAGAACTGCCAGTTTTACTGCAATGACTGTCACCAAAAAAAGTGTGAACAATGCAGAGACGAACATCAGAAGAGTCCAGAAACCAAGAAACACGAAGTGGTCTCTTACAAACAACGAAAACGAGAACTTCCTGTTGAGAAATGCAAGATCCACGAAATAAAAGACATAGATCTTCTCTGTGCGGAATGCCAGATAGATCTTCTCTTTGAAGAATTCCAGATTCACCTTTGTTCTAAATGCAAAGACACGATAGAACATTGTGGTCCTGTGTCTGAGAAATACATTACCAAACCTAAGGTAAAACAAACACTGTCTCTGTCTTTTTCTGTCACCAAGGTCAGGGAATACAAAGTACCAGATGTTGATCGTGTATGTCATATATCTATGGATAAATCAGGCAGGGTATGGGTCAGTGATAGTTGGAGTATCCTTGTCCAAACAGATCAACAGGGGAATCGGCAACAGAAGATAAAAACCAATTACGAACCCGTCTACCACACAGTCACACAGGACGGGGATCTGATCTATACATACAGAGGTAACAAAGTCATCAATAGGATAACACCGGATAATACAATCACTGAATTCATTAAAACAGGAGACTGGGGACCACTCTGCATGCACTCTTCTACTATCAACGGGGACATACTGGTAGGAATGAAAAGTAAAGGGAAAAGTAAAATTATCAGGTACAACAAGACAGGAAAAGAAATTCAAAACATACAAAGAGATAATGAAGGACAGGAATTGTATATTGAACCAGAAAACATTACCGAAAACATCAATGGTGATATCTGTGTATCAGACTATAGCAAAGAAGCTGTAGTGGTGGTGGATAAATCAGGACAACACAGGTTCTCCTACACAGGTCAGGGGTCAATGTTTCGTCCCTTAGGAATATGCACTGATGTTCTAGGTCACATCCTGTTGTGTAATGGCATCAGTGAAACGGTTCATCTTCTGGATCAAGACGGTCAGTTCTTGTTTCTACTACTAACATTTGACGAAGGGGTATATCATCCCTTCAGTTTGTGTGTGGATGATGAGAACAATATCCATGTGGGGCAAAGGAGTGACAAAGTGAGAGTATACAAATATCTTCAGTGATTATTAAACATCTACTCTTCAATCATGGTTTAAAAATAAAAATTATATGTAATACTGACTGATTATCGCAACTAAATTATGGCTGATTTACATGTAAATTCGAGTGTTGTTAGGGAATTATTGAGAAATCCCATGTATTATCCTTCCTAATAGGCGGATTTTAGTGAAAACTGACTTAGAATAAAGTAATACATGTATTTAAAGTATTAAATATTTTTGTTTAATACAATACATTTATAGGTTGATGGTCGGGGTACCCGGCGCAGACGTAAACTCGGATAAATCTCTGCCTTTAAAACATATATACAGATATTAGTATTAAAGTATTTCTATGAATACACAAAATTAAAAGATATATTGCATAGGTCTACATTGTTGTCACATTGTACTCGTACCAGGGTTATGAATACAAAAGAAAATTTAGCACATTTAGCACATAACAAGAAGAAAAAACCCCACATGATTTAGTACTACTTCTGTTAAAGCTGAACACCGATCGTAAATAGGCACCGTCACACGGGTACCTGGTATATAAACCCCTCGATTTCGTTACACCCGATTGCACACCTGAAACTCGTGGCTGACGTGTAGTATTCCATTCGTGGTCTTTGGATTTTATGCATTTAATTCTTATTTTATGTGCACATTCTGTTTGTAAATTATATTTTGTTCAGTTTCTTTGATGTTAGTATTCTCCTGTCTTGAAAAATAAGTGCGTAAAACTTGATAATTTCATCGCGACCGAGTAACACGGCGAGGTAAGATGTACGTCCACCCAGCTGAGACCTCTACAGCGAAATACTTTAAACTGTTAAGCGGTCTGCAGCTTATATAGGGATTGTAGGGATAACGGTGATGAAAGAGAAATATGGCGGACAGTGCCTATTTACAAGCGCTGTTCAGCTTTAAAATAAATAAATAAATAAAAACACAAATTAAAAAAAAATGTTAGCTGACTTAGAGTTTCGTACGTTTCGCAATAGCTTGTTCCAAAGAAATGCAGATGAGTAGCTGTATGAACTTAACGTTTAAAATTTTCAGTTATTTCTCTTGGTAAATTTAACAAATTTGACAAAATATCTGTCGACCTTGTGGCGATAACTGACATCACTCGTATATTAAAAAACATTAAGGTAATCTGGCACTTGATTGTTTAAAACCTTAAACAAAAAGCTGACCTTTGTAAACATAGAATTATCCTTTATATTCACAACTTTTTCATACTGAGAATTCTAAAACAGCAGTACACCGTCAAATGCCTTTTTCGCATCTTGTTCTTGTTGCATGAATTACAGGAGGAAAAACTTGACAACCCAATGAGTGATTGTGTTATTGACCAAATAAATGACAAAATTATAACTAAAGCACATTAAATATAGAATTACAAATATCATATTAGCTAATGTAATAACTGGGATAAGGTCTTATGATAAATTAAGGATTTGAACCTAGAAATGTTAAGTTGCAATTATTGCTTATCCCAGTTATTATTATATAATGAATATATAATTTTTTGCAACAAGAAGGTGGCGCTAATAAAAAGGGCCAAAAGGCATGCTAAATGCTTGCATGACGCATGCAGCGCCACTCAAGGAAAAGGTATTTCTAACAACAAAAAAGTGATAAAAGAAAATTAAAGCTATTTGCTTAACAAAAATCAACATTTTGAAACTATGAGCAACCATATGATAAACACAAACAAATCAATAACAACTGGGTAAAGGTTTAATACCTTATTATGTTGTTCATGACTAGGTATCATAGATTAAATGGATAAGGTACTGAATGCTGACCTTAAAATCTATACATTGAACAAACGTAAGCAATATGCTGCAATGACTTGACAAACTAATGAATTTCTCTCATGCACATATAAAAATTAGCATATCACACAACCCTTGTAGCTTTAGACCATTATGTTATGTTCACGACATGAATAGAAGAAATCTGATACATTAAAATTAAATCACATGGTAAATTAAGAACGAGCAGCATAGTCGGTTTACAAGTATGATGATGTCATGACTATGTATACATAAAATAGAGCAGACAAATTCTAAACTCATTTCAAATTTTCTAAACTAAACACATATAATTCCTTGTACAAGTACAATCATATATGTTAAGGTCATGACTAAATATACATTAAGTTGAGCGGACAATTTCTCAACTCTTTCCAATGTTCCAAACGGTGCAGATATAAAACCCGAATAAAAGTTGCTACCTAAAATAATGATTACATGAGCAATTTCCTGTTGCCATTAATACCTTGGTAGATCAATAATATCATATGTGTATAATTAGGTATGCCTTGTTACTGATGGGGCAGCCATGTGCTAAACCCCTACCAATATGAGTCAGTGACAGAAAAGGTTTAATGGTTATCTGTAATGATAATAGCCTAGGAGGATTTAAAATTGAAAGGAATTAATTCTTATATAACGCTTAATAGCACTGGAATGCCAACGACCAAGTTATTGAATCACATTTTCGGACAAGCCACTCTTTACAGCCTCTGTGGCAGCACCAATACGAAAACTATGCCCTGCATACTGTGATGTGTCCAAGCCAACGAATGATATAGCATGCTTTAATTGAGTTGTCAGATAACTGTGAGGAACTGGATGCCCTGATTTATAGGTAAATAGTGGGCCAGAATTGTGTTTAAATTGAGCAGTGAATGTTTTCAAGGCTTGAACCTGGCAAAAGTTGTGGTTGAGGGCATGTGCAGACAATGTTAATACTATTGGTTGGCTATTGGCGAAGTTTTTGGCATGCCTAGGGATAATCTGCACCGAATTATCATACAAAAACTGAACATCTTGTCTCTGTATAACAAGAGAAAAGCAGATGTTTCGCGGAACAAGTTCACATAGACGCATGAAGGCATGAAAGACAAGAAGAAAAACAGCTGGCATTAGAACTCTTACGTCATGTTCTTGGACTGTATGTTGTTATGCAGAGAGCAATTTGATAAGAATAGATTTTGTAAGTGGAAGTCTGGTGTCAACAGATTGAAAGGTTGTGTGAACCCTTAAGAATTTTTCTTACTAGAAAGGAATGTATTGGGTCGAAAACATTACACGATTTATGGACATAACTTATAGCCGAAACATGTAAGGTGATTGTGGCTGGGCCTAAGCCTTGTGTAAATAAATCACTTATAAAGTTACAAATAATAATTACTGAAAAGGGAAAAGAGAAGGGTAAGTTATTAGAAACACAGAATTTGTGTAGTAGAGTCCAGCTTCTGAGGAACAGTTGTTCGCAGATGGAGACAAGAATGCCTGAAGGAGCTGTTGACTTGTCTGACTTAAATGTAGATCAGTTTGTTTGGCACTGCTGTTGACCTCGAGTCCAATCATGGGGCAATCTTGTTGGCTTCCTGGAATTTAAAACGGGAAAGGTTATCGGCAAAACTTTTTCCGAGTACCATGAGATTTGGTGCCGAGCGAAGCGAGCCACCAAATCGAATGGCGAAGAAAAGGTTTAACAACATACTTAGTACATGTTTGACACGAGAAATTGTTACTTTATATTTCATTCTATTTATTACTATTCAATCGTGTTATATTTTATCAGATCTAGGTAAGTATGATGAGTTAAATGTAATTGGTTTAGTCCACCCTGGCCTGTATTGGACAGGTGAGGTTTGAAAGTGATTAGAATTCAAACTAAACAATAAATCACACATTCACCCTTCTATTCATGAATGAAGCAAGCTACATGTAGTACAAGATGTCTTTCCAATTGGATTTAATCCAGAAACTAAGAAGTCTTTTTGATATTAGCGATTGATGTTGAAAAACCCAGTGTGTAGAAAGTAAGAGAGCACCATCCATAGCTAAATCATTAACATTGACTGCAGATTCTACCAAGGGTGAATCTCCATGCAGCAATGTATAAAGGCTGACCATTCCAACTTGCATAAACAAAATCATTATTAGCAAGGATGGAAAAGACATAACCTTGTCCATCTAATTATTGAAAATGATTAAAACTGACGCTGTTCTATAGAGAATTAAAAATATGTTTTTACAGCTGTTGTTTTATTCATACAAATTTTTACAAATGTTATGTAGTGGAGACTTGCTTTGCAGGTCTAACAATGATTAAACCAATTATTGTCAATTATTGGTTTAATCATTATGAACACAATGGATGGTCACTGAACCATGAAGCTTGGACTTGGTGTGTACCAAGTCATTTGATATCAAGAAAAATCTATTGTACGAGGTGTGAAGCATGTACGAATACAATGAAGAAAGGTTGTATACAAAACATTTTATGGAACATAAAATTTTATTAATTAGCATCCAGTTCAAACAAGAAAATAAAAAACCTAGTATAGGTTATGATATCTCAATTATTTAAAAGCATTCTTGCTGCTCTTTTTTGCAGTTTGAATTTTTTTTAAAAATAGAGTTGGTTTTTTTACATTACACTAAATGTTATCGTAATTAGAAATACTTAGACAAATGATTGATTTTCTTGTTCAATTGTTAAATGTCTCATATTAGGGATAAATTGATCGAAATTTGACAGTAGTATTAAACGTACTATTTGCACATGTAGTACAAAGACGTATTGCTTGTGTACAGAGTACTAAAATAGGAATAATTAACATTGCATTACATGTATGTATTTCTCTTTCATTAGTTCACACCTTTACATTTCGTGTATGTAAGTTCTTATTTAACTATAACATGAATTATGTGTCAACGGGGTAAAATGCAAATTTAAATTCATTTCAATTCTAAATTGTTTGAGGGAGCATAGTATTACTCAAAATAATGTGTCTGCATATTATGTTCAGAATTTATTCTACGTCTATTTATTTTTTTTTTTTTAGAAAGCCACGCAATGCCTGCATTGGTTCTCATTAATTAATTGATATTTTGTATGTGTAATTTCTTTTTGAACCAATTCATGATGTCTTACTCAGCTTATAATAGGTAAATACGATCAATATCTTTTTGTATATTTATGACTTAACAATAGATAGAGGTGAATCTAAAAATATAATTAATGTCCTATCAGTGTTCTGTGTTAAAGAACTGTATATGATATAAGTCAATTTTGGCCCCCATAATTTGCCATTTTTTAAAATGTTGCAAATACATAAAATTGTTATGTTATTTTTATGAAGAGTTGATATAAGATAAATTTTTCACATATTTATTTGATTTATTTGCACTCAGTGGCAGTATATGACGTCAGAAGTGACGCTATTTTAATAATTCAATAAAAATCAGTCAAAAGTTGACATTTTTCTTATCGTTTTTCGAATGGGAAATATAGAGCGCAGCTTTGAACAAGCAAACTTTTTTGTCACTTATCAGTCTTGGATAGATACATCTCTAATGAAAATATTTTGTTTGTTCAACCATGCGCTCAATGCTTTCTGAAAGAGAAACTGCTTAAAAACAAGCCGTTTTATGCTAAACATGAGAAAATGGCGGGAAATGGTTAACTTTATGATGTCATATTTCTAAATTTTGTGCACTTGAATCAAAATGGAAATTATGAAAAAACTTTACATGTTTATCTGTACAAAGAAAACAAAGAATGACAGTTAAATGATGATGTTCGTTTTAAGGGGGGGGGGGGGGGTTTTTTGGGCAAAAAAAAAATAAGCATTTTTGTGTAAAAAAAAACAGTTAGCTCTAGGTTAAATTAAGAAATAATGTATGAATATGTTGCAGTTCTATCCTTAATTCAACATTAATTTAAAGGGTGCAGGTAAAATTCAATTATACGATTATTTAGTTATTGGGTGATTGTATTGTTGAAAAGTTCAGTCGAATTAATGACTCAATTTACGTTAATTTAAAATTGACAAATAAACTATTTTTATTATGCCATTTGATTTTTACACTTGATTTAACTTACATGATTGTCTCTAACCTACCCAAGCACAACAAATACAGTTATGTTATGCGGAGCTTTACATCAGTCATTCAGAATTTAAAAAAATGTGTCACATAAAGTAGACCTACATTATTTGTTTTGCCGTACAAATGATAAAAAGTATTAAAGATTTCATTTTTACTGTTTTCTCTCTCCAAAGGACCCACAAGCCCTTTTTATTATAAATAAAATTACTGAACTTTATATTGTAACTGTTCGACTCTCTCTCTCTCTCTCTCTCTCTCCTCTCTCTCTCTCTGCATTGTGTGTATGCGCATGAGTTCGTTGTCAAGGACGTAAGTCTAACCTTGACTTAGTCCGTTACTAATTTTTACGTAAAGAGTAGTAACGGACTAAGTTAGGGTCAATTACAAAGGCAATAAATAACATATACGCCGTCAGGTACGGTAACATTACCTTTACGTTCTTGGTCACGCTTACGCAATTCACATCCCATGCCTTGGCGGTGTAACAACTCGCCATCGCGCTAGAATGTTTTACATTTACCCGCTGTCATAGTAACAAACATCGCGCTCAGGGATGGGGTAATGGTAATTTGTAATGGTAACTGAGTTTAATTAATTACAAATTTTGATGTAATTGAAAGTAATGTGTAATTGGCCAAATTTTCAATTACATGTAATGGTAATTTAATTAATTACTTTCAAAAAAGGCATGTAATTCCAATTACTTTTCAATTACTTTCAATTACACACTGATGTACTATAAATATGAAGCTGTCCACTACTCATTGTTCCCCTCATTATCAATGGTACAAGGTCAAGTTAGGAAGAGTAGTTAAAAAGCAATGAACTATTATTATATTTATCATACTAAATATTTTTCAAAATGAACTTTTTCAGTGATGCAATATTTAATCATAAGTTTCCCAAATTTAATTAAGTACATGTATTTGATGATTTGCTTGATCTCTTTTTCTTAAAAAATACTTATTTCTCTTTTTATTAGAATAATTAGTGTGTCAATTATCATTGAATTAGTTTTAAAAATTACTGTTTAATTTACAAACAAAATCAGTGTTATCTAAATTATATAAACTATCAAGTCATGCTAAAATACATGTACATAGAGCTAAAATGCAAGGCTTCAAATGGGTTTTAAGTTTTTTTTATGCCAAACATGTCCACAGAGTGTGTTCCCTTATTGCAAACATTTGATAATTAGGTACAGAACAACAGGTGTGAATTGTGTTTTGATAACAATTTATAGTCTGCCCTCTATTGGCATTGTATTTATAAAGAAAAAAATAGTGGATAAAAATGCAAAGGAGGAAGTTTTCATATAACAATTTTGCATGCAGGAAATACTTTAGTTGACATGATAGGTGTAGGTTAGGGGATATGACTTTCAAATGTGTATTGAATATTTAGGTGGTAAGGGACACCTCCATATTGTGACTACGGGTACCTGCGTTTTGAAATAAACAATAAAACCAAATTTATATTTTTTGTTTCCAAAAATTGTTACTTATCAGAGTAGTTAGCAAATTCTCAAACAGTGAAAGTATTTTGATTATGACGAAATTTTATTCACATTATAGACATACCTCCTTAAATGTTTATGTGTTGTAGATAAATCATGGTTTTAGTAAATTTTGATGAAAATGTAATTTGTAATTTAATTAATTATATCTGCAAAGTAATTGTAATTTAATTAATTACATTTGAAAACTCTTATTATGGTAATGGTAATTTAATTGAAGAATTTAAGCAAGTAATTGTAATTTAATTAATTACTTTCTATTGTAATTGACCCCATCCCTGATTGCGCTTTTATATCAACCAACTCACTTTTGCATTTACAGAAACATTGTATCACAAAACACACCTTCATACATTACGATACCGCAATATCACGCGCCACTCTTACGCAACTTCATCAGACACGCTGTTGCTATTACGTTGCTTTAAGTCATATAGCAAGGGAACTAGGCAGGTTTTTCGTTTAAATAAAAATGTGTTACACGTAAATTTGATCGCGATTTTGTGTTAAGTTGTATTAGGTCAACAACGTGTTAATTTGAGACGCTTGATGTTGCGTTACAGTTCACTGATATGATAGTATGTTCAAAACACCCTACACATATTTTGCAATTAGACTTACTTGTCACCGAAGCATTTAGGAACAAAGAAAATTATTCATTATTGCATTGAAATATTTGTTTTCACATTCTACACAAAATCGTCGTCCCTGTTTTGATGAACTTAAGGCATCTTTGCTCATTAAAACCATGGGCTTAGTTTCTGTGGTGAATGTCAAGTTGTAGAGAGGACGAGTTTTAAAATGTGCACCAATATCTACAGTTTTTACCTAAAATCCATGGTCCATGGGAGTGGGAGTCATGAATTTCACAATTTATGTTCCCCTTCCCCTATAAATGATATAGTCTATTCCAAGTTTTTGCTTCCGTCCCTTTTTGGTGGTTTTTAATTAAAATAAACATACCTGTTAATGAAGTACATTCAAATCGATAAAAGGGAAAAAATCCACGATTTCTTCATTGATACATTATTTGTTTATACCCGGGGAATTTCACATGAACAAAAGCTAACATCGTACGCAGATTCAAAAAGAGAAATGTTTACATCTCTTCTCCATTAGAAAATACTCGGGACACCTCGCACAAATTTTTAGTGTTATCCTCCTTGATAGTTAGTGTTGTTTGCAATACAAAATCCCCGTTGACTTTCTCTTTTGGGTTGTGTGTAGAGGGGGCGTTTCGATGGGCAGCGGAAAGGGCAAAAAATACATTTTTACAAAATCAATGGTAATTTAAATTCAACAATCAAAAATAATATCATCAATGACCATAAATGCAAAGCCAACAGTCTTCTTTGCAATATAAATATACATAACATCAACCAAAGGTGTCTTTATACAAATCAAACAAACAAAACGTAAAACTAACATACATAAATGCAAAACGAACATACATCAACATAAAACAAGCGGACGCACAAAAATAAACGCCAGGTGGCGTGTTGGGGAAGCAACACGCGCGGTGTCCAGTCAAGTCTTATACAGACCATCTCGTACACAGGTCATCTCGTATACAAAAAAATCAACTCGTAAACAAGACAGAGAAGAAAGTGTTAATCTTGGACAACATTTATGTATATTAAATCATGTTTTACACAAATGGCTCAAACATGTTCTAGTATATGCAATTGTACATTCCGATGATCTAATGACTTTGCTTTAAAATCCCTCATTCAAACAGAGATATCTATACTACTATATACAATTCATATTGTTAATTAATTAATTAATTAATTAATTAATTAATTGATTAATTATCAGCAAAAATAAGTCTTAAAAATCCAAAATTTGAACCGGAATGAATTTGAACTTTGTAATTGCCAAGACCTGAGCTTTCGCTTCACATAGAAACATTTATGTAAATTGAGCGGATCTACATGAAGTGTTCGAGTTTTACAGAGGATGTTGCTGTCCGTCATTGAATTTTAAAAGAATAAAACTATTTTTATAGAACTAAACACATGAAACTAGAAATATAGCCAAGACAGCGGGAAAGTGGTTTCTTTAAGTGCACCCATTTATAAGGGTAAGGGTTGAGAGTTAATTAGCTAGAGTGATAACTTGGAACTAAAATGTGTGGTTTCTATTTTTAAAACAAACAGTGAAGTATACATTTAAAACATGAAATCAATCTCTGCGCACCGCATTCTTTTTCTAAAATAGTATTAACAGTGGCGTAGTCCCACCAATGGAAAGTGTTCTAATTAATTGATCACAATATACATGACACTGTATATGGATTATATTGATAATATCTTTATTGTATTGACTAATTTGATTCGATATTTGTCGTTACAACAGGTAATGAAATCAAAGAATCACATCTAGTGAGTTAACCATTGTAAGTTACGGATCCTCTAAATTGTATACATACTGTGAAATCATTTAAATTTGTGGGGCCAATTTTCGTGGATTGACGGAGGACGGAGTGCGCATGCTCGGCATGTAAGGGCGGACAAAATTCGGTGAGGGAAATTTTCTGCCAAAAATCTGATTTAACG
>WFKH01003881.1:61651962-61664371 GCA_016163765.1 Magallana hongkongensis
AATTTGACTTGTAAAGGCTTATTTTTGGCAAAAAGGGGTGTAAATGGATGCAGATATGAAAAACAGGGTCAAAAAAAAGGAATTTTGATTTTCCCTTTTTGATTTGGATTGTGTTATATGATATAAGTCAGATTTGGCCCCCATAATTTGCCATTTTTTAAAGTGTTGCAAAAACATAAAATTGTTATGTTATTTTTATGAAGAGTTGATATAAGATAAATTTTTCACATATTTATTTGATTTATTTGCACTCAGTGGCATTATATGACGTCAGAAGTGACGCTACTTTTATAATTCAATCAAAATCAGTCAAAAGTTGACATTTTTCTTATCGTTTTTCGAATGGGAAATATAGGGCGCAGCTTTGAACAAGCAAACTTTTTTGTCACTTATTAGTGACAAATATTCTGTTTGTTCAACATGCGCTCAATGCTTCCTGAAAGAAAAACTGCTTAAAAACAAGCCGTTTTATGCTAAACATGAGAAAATGGCGGGAAATGGTTAACTTTATAATGTCATATTTCTAAATTGTGTGCACTTAAATCAAAATGGAAATTATGAAAAAACCTTACATGTATATCTGTACAAAGAAAACAAAGAATGACAGTAAAATGATGATGTTCGTTTCAAGGGGGGCCGTTTTAGGCTCAAATCATATATAGTCATTTATGAGAATAAAAAAAATAAAAAACAGTTAGCTCTAGGTTAAATTAAGAAATAATGTATGAATATGTTGCAGATCTATCCTTAATTCAACATTAGTTTAAAGGGAGCAGCTAGAATTCAATTATACGTTTTTTTAGTTATTGGGTGATTATATTGTTGAAAAAAAAGTTCAGTCAAATTAATGACTTAATTTACGTTACTTTAATATTGACGAATAAACTATTTTTATTATGCCATTTGATTTTTACACTTGATTTAACTTACATGATTGTCTAACCTACCCAAGCACAATAAATACATCAGTCATTCAGAATTAAGAACAAATGTGTCACATAAAGTAGACCTACAGTATTTGTTTTGCCGTACAACTGAAAAAAAGTATGAAAGATTTAATTTTTACTGTTTTCTCTCTCCAAAGGACCACAAGCCCTTTTCATTATAGATAAAATTACTGAACTTAATATTGTAACTTTTCGAGACTCTCTCTCTCTCTCTCTCTCTCTCTCTCTCTCTCTCTCTCTCTCTCTCTGTATTGTGTGTATGCGCATGTACATGAGTTCGTTGTCAAGGACGTAAGTCTAACCTTAACTTAGTCCGTTACTAATCTTTACGTAAAGAGTAGTAACAGACTAAGTTAGGGTCAATTACAAAGGTAATAAATAACATATACGCCGTCAGGTACGGTAACATTACCTGTACGTTCTTGGTCACGCTTACGCAATTCACATTCCATGGCTTGTCGGTGTAACAACTCGCCATCGCGCTAGAATGATTTACATATACCCGCTGTCATAGTAACAAACATCGCGCTTTTATATCAACCAACTCACTTTTGCATCAACAGAAACATTGTATCACAGAACACACCTTCATACATTACGATACCGCGATATCACTCTTACGCAACTTCATCAGACACGCTGTTGCTATTACGTTGCTTTAAGTCATATAGCAAGGGAACTAGGCGGGTTTTCCGTTTAAATAAAAATGTGTTACACGTAAATTGGATCGCGACGATATGTTGTGTGAAGTTGTATTAGGCCAACAACGTGTTAATTTGAGACGCTTGATGTTGCGTTACAGTTCACTGATATGATAGTTTGTTCAAAACACCCTACACATATTTTGCAATTAGACTTATCTTGTCACCGAAGCACTTAGTAAGAAAGAAAATTATTCATTATTGCATTGAGAATTATTTGTTTTCACATTCTACACAAAATCGTCGTCCCTGTTTTGCTGAACTTGGGGCATCTTTGCTCATTAAAACCATGGGCTTAGTTCTCTGGTGAATGTCAAGTTGTAGAGAAGACGAGTTTTAAAATGTGCACCAATATCTACAGTTTTTACCTAAAATCCATGGCCAATGGGAGTCATGAATTTCACAATTTATGTTCCCCTTCCCCTATAAATGATATAGTCAATTCCAAGTTTTTGCTTCCGTCCCTTTTTGGTGGTTTTTAATTAAAATAAACATACCTGTTAATGAAGTACAATCAAATCGATAAAAGGGAAAAAATCCAAGATTTCTTCATTGATACTTTATTTGTTTATACCCGGGGAATTTCACATGAACAAAAGCTAACATCGTACGGAGATTCAAAAAGGGAAATGTTTACATCTTTTCTCCAATAGAAAATACTCGGGACACCTCGCACAAATTTTTAATGTTATCCTCCGTGATAGTTAGTGTTGTTTGCAATACAAAATCCCCGTTGACTTTCTCTTTTGGGTTGTGTGTAGAGGGGGCGTTTCTATGGGCAGCGGAAAGGGCAAAAAATACATTTTTACAAAATCAATGGTAATTTAAATTCAACAATCAAAAATAATATCATCAATGACCATAAATGCAAAACCAACAGTCTTCTTTGCAATATAAATATACATAACATCAACCATAGGTGTCTATACAATCAAACACACAAAACGTAAAACCAACATACATAAATGCAAAACGAACAGACATCAACATAAAACAAGCGGACGCACAAAAACAAACGCCAGATGGCGTGTTGGGGAAGCAACACGCGCGGCGTCCAGTCAAGTCTTATACAGACCATCACGTACACAGGTCATCTCGTATACAAAAAATCAACTCGTAAACAAGACAGAGAAGAAAGTGTTAATCTTGAACAACATTTTTGTATATTAAATCATGTTTTACACAAATGGCTCAAACATGTTCTAGTATATGCAAATATATATATTTCTATTTTCTCTTGTTTTTTCTTTCTCTCATAATCTTGTTATTTAACTAAATCCTATATTACTATATTCTTTATAAGTTAGTAAAATGTCCATGTAAAACTTGAAAAGTATACACTATTAGTATTATAAATATGTATACCTTGATCTCAAATGGAGAGAACTAATATAGGCTATTTTTGCCTGCTGTTCAATCCGTGTTCACTTATATACATGTACTTATATGTATATTTTTGAATAAAATATTTCTTAAACTAGTATATGCAATTGTACATTCCGATGATCTAATGACTTTGCTTTAAAATCCCTCATTGAAACAGAGATATCTATACTACTATATACAATTCTTATTGTTAATTAATTAATTAATTAATTAATTAATTAATTAATTAATTATCAGCAAAAATAAGTCTTAAAAATCCAAAATTCGAACCGGAATGAATTTGAACTTTGTAATCGCCAAGACCTGAGCTTTCGCTTCACATAGAAACATTTATGTAAATAGAGCGGATCTACATGAAGTGTTCGAGTTTTACAGAGGATGTTGCTGTCCGTCATTGAATTTTAAAAGAATAAAATATTTTTATAGAACTAAACACATGAATCTAGAAATATAGCTAAGACAGCGGAAAAGTGGTTTCTTTAAGTGCACGCATTTATAAGGGTAAGGGTTGAGAGTTAATTAGCTAGAGTGATAACTTGGAACTAAAATGTGTGGTTTCTATTTTTAAAACAAACAGTGAAGTATACATTTAAAACATGAAATCAATCTCTGCGCACCGCATTCTTTTTCTAAAATAGTATAAACAGTGGCGTAGTCCCACCTATGGAAAGTGTTCCAATTAATTGATCACAATATACATGACACTGTATATGGATTATATTGATAATATCTTTATTGTATTGACTAATTTGATTCAAAATATTGATATTTGTCGTTACAACAGGTAATGAAATCAAAGAATCACATCTAGTGAGTAAATCATTGTAAGGTACGGTCTCTCTAAATTGTATACATACTGTGGAGTCATTTAAATTCGTGGGGCCTATTTTCGTTGAATGTGGTTATTTTTTGCTTAATCTTGGGGATGTTATTTCGTGGAAATGTCGGTTTTAAGTTTCAGTAAGAAAATAACTCTTTCATAATTTGTTTTCCCGGAGGATGTGAATTCGGAGGTGAAGGCCACTCACGATTACCACGAAAATTGAACTACAACGACTTTTATTGATTCCACGGTATTTCAAATTTCATGGTAGCAAATTAAATTAGAAGGCGATGTTATTCGTAGGGTTTTCATAATGTAAAAAATAAAAAAAAAAAAAATAAAAAATAGAGTTCAGTATACACCCGTGTAGAACAGTCAAATTCCATTACATGGACAAGCTATAAACCCCATAATAAGAATTTAATAATTTCTAATTCATAGCAAATATTTTTAGTAGTGACTGGTAAAGATCGGATGTATTGTACATGTATCTAATACTTATTGGAGTATTTATAATCATTATCATTATGATAGCTTCGTTTGAAACTGTTAACTTTAAAGAATGAAAAATATTTACTAACAGAGGACATTTTTGTATTGTAATACACTTTCTGTAATAAAAGTTAATCTTAAAAAAAAAAAAAAGATTTGAAAGCTATCGCAAGATGACAAGTTGGCTAGATCACGACTGCATATTTTCCACTTATCCATGATTTTAAGTATAGGTAATTTCAGCAAATAAAAAAAGGAGCGTAGATGCTAGCGCCAGAGGGGAGCAAGTAACAAGGCATTTAAGAAGTGCAATGGTATAGATGACATTACTTTCCAATTAACCCTTGTATTACATACAGAGGTCTAACAAACTTATCTATAGCGAAAGATTTGTGTAAAATGTTTTGCTTCAGGAGTTGGTACTATTATTGTATCTACTAATCGCTGCCGGAAAAATGCCAGCATGAGAGGATTGTCGCTAAATGTGACCAACAGGTAGTGTCGAGGCTCTCTCAAATTTGGGTGAAAATTATGAAATGCAAGCATCATATTTGGATAAAATTAAGTGTTTTTACAAAGTTCTGTTTAATCAAATCATTTTTTATACCAAAATATAAAAATTTTCTAATTTGTTTCATTATTCAAAGTAAAATATTCCCAAACGTATAGAGCATATTTAAAAGATGGGATGTATTGTAAGCTTGTATGACTGCAATTTAGAAAATTTAATTAACATACGAAAATTTTACCTGCAAAAGAAATATTATGCAAGCTGTGTAGGCATTATTGAAAGTTAATGGTTAAGTATTCGAGTTTTGGTTGGCATTATCATGAATTTGAAACTATAAAGTGTAATCATTTGTTCACTCTTTGAATTAAAAATATTCAACAACACAACAGTGTTGTATTAAAATAATAGACGTCATATTGAACTCCTTAAAAGATATTATTATACAAATGGTTGTTGGATGTTTCTCTCTTTATTTTCTTATTCTCCTATCCTGATGGGTCATCAAAGTAAGACTAATATTTTTTTTATAATAGCCAGAAAAAATTATTGCTACATGTATGTCTGTATTAAAATCTTGTGCAGTTTATATTTTTCCAAAATTAAACTTTGTAATTTTCTTATTTTTGACGTGTTGATTCGGCATTTATTTGAAATATTGATCCATATTTAAATTATTCATGTAATTTTATAGCACAATTCTAAAAAATTAAATGATGCCTGTACAATATTTGATAATCAAATTTTTGTAATAAAAGCTTATTTTTTAAAAACGGATTTGAAAGCTAGCACAAGATGATAAGCATACGAATTTGCTAGGGCACGACTACATATTCCTCCGAATTTCTACTCAAAAATCTAAGGGCGACTTCATCTGAAACTTGGGTTTGTACTCCCATGATGTCATGAGTAAAAATATTAGCAAAGGAAACCCTCATATGCTCAAAATAACGTGAACAGCAGGAGAACGCACCCGAGTTTATAACAGCCGCAGCTGACTCCCTTGTTTTTCTTCTTAAATCAGGCCAAAACGTAATATGGTATATAATGCAAGGTGTACATTAAAATCAACAGAGCGAATTCAGAGACGCTACCCATATATCTCATAAAACCAGGATTTTAAAAAAATTTATTAATATGCATTACTTAAACATTCAAGAATAATATTATTCTGTAATAGCAGAGAGTCGTCAAAACTAAATTAACAATAAAATGCGCAATTTTTAACACTTAAATTCGTCTCCTCTGCCCTTCGACGCCATGTTAAAAGAGTACGAATCCTACCTGCCAGGTGAGTTAAACTCTAGTACGGGTCAAAGTTCAAATTACGTCAGTTAAGTCGATGCCATGCTTGTCCATTTGTTACTCGGGATAACTGAGTTCGTACTCGAGTTCCAGCTGAAGTCGCCCCAAAAATGCGTAATTCCAGCAAGAAAACAACGAAAATACCGGAGCTAGAGGAAGCTAGTAACAAGGCATTGACGAAGTGCAATGATATAAGTGAAATTACTAGATTAACCCTAGTGTTGTAAAGGGAATTCCCACAAACCTATCCTTAGCGAGTTATTTGTGTAACAAGTTGCGGCTCCTTTGAATAACTAATGCAAACCTTAGGCCATGTTGCGCTTAAGGAGCTGGGACTATTCTTGCATCTACTAATTGCTGCCGGGAAAATGTCAGTATTTGTGAGGATTGTCGCTAAAATAACCAACAGGTAGAATCGAAGCCTTCTCAAATTAGGGTGAAATATAATGAGATCATGGAAGTCTCATACTTAGATAAAATAGAGTCTTGTTATAATAAGAGTTCTCTTTTATCAAATCATTTTTTTTTAAATCAAAAAATAACTATTTTTCAATTTTTCAAAGTAAAATAATCCAAAAAACTGTAGAACATTTTGTTAAATAAAGCTTCCCTGTACATGCATATCGTTCCAATGCCCAAACATGTGGACACATTTGAGACGTAAGTTGGTTTTTGTATGAAGAAAATAAAATCAAATTATCCAGTTTCCTTCAATTTTGACATTTACTCAACACATTTTCCCTGACACTTCTTTCAATTAAAATCTTCACAATATTTGGCTGTGGAATGATATTGTTGTTCAAGTACTTAATGTTTTTTCTTTACATTTATTTCCTGTAAGCAAGGAAGAGTCGATCGTAACCTTCTGACTTGCGGAAAAGTACATTACGTTAGGGGCCATTATTTGTACCTTCCTCACTTTTCACCGATACCGTCAAAATGTGCACTTGCCCTCATATGGATACCACAAGTGGGGTGCCTTGGGTTGGAGCTCATTTCAGAGTTGTTTGTTTTTTCACCTTAAATTACGATCTCATAGATGTAACAATTGAACATTGTTTTCGGCATTTCTTAAATGTATGCGTTTATGTAAGATATATTCAGAAGACACCTTTAGGAGGTTTAGTGGTCAACAAATTACCTATTAGACATGTCTTTAACTTTTAAATATGATATTTGTGGCCATAAATTATCAGATGGAAAAGAAATTTTCTAAATATTTTAGGTTAAAATTTGAACATTTTCCAATATATTCACACAAAGCTCTTTGTATTAGGGAGGTAAATAAAGCCTAAGGATAGCCATAAACATCCAGCCCTCTTTCATGTAACAAACAACTCCTTCACAATGATGCATTCGACTCCATGTTGTACCAAAGTTCAATAACTGGAGATGTAAATACATTCAATGCGTTTCTAGATCTACGGTTGCAGGAAGGACAAGTGAAGATTGACACGGATATTATACCTGTATACCTTTTCACTTTCATATGATTATACAAAACCGGGAACGTGTGTATATGAATTTACTTGCTAGGTCCTCTAAACGTTATTTTTAAAAAAATGAAGAAAATAACTGAAATGTTTAATATGATGTTTATATTAGTTTTATATTACTGTCAAATTCATAAAATGATTCTTAATAAACAAAATTTGTCCAAAAACCAGTTCTATTTTCTGTAGGTATGATCCTTTTACATTTCATTGCCTCACATTATTTTTCAATATAGATCTGTTGTTGAAATAAACATGCCTATGCCTTGAAATGTGTCTTATAAATTTCAAAACAATACCAAATAAATCAAATTTCTATAAGACTTAGTATGATTCCTTTAAACTACATTGCATCGCAGTATTTACCAATTTAGATGTGTTGCTAAAATAAATATGTCTTTAAAAAGTCATATAGATGACTGTCAAAACAATATCAAATAGCATTATATTGTCGTTATTCTGGCTTTATACAACATATACCGATTCTATGGTATATATATTAATATTTCTTTAAATTTAGATCACCAGAACAAATAAAAACTTATGAAAAATAATTTACATAGTATCGATTTAAAGTTATTAACAACAAAGGCACATTTAGCTCACCCTCTCTTTGTCATTTTCTTTAATTTCTAGATTATATAGGAATAAAAGGGCGGCTATTTTCTCTAAGATCTTTGAAATCTGCATAAAATAAATATTAGGGGTTGGTAAGCGACTTATAGTACTTTTATTTCCTGCCCTCCTATGGATACTACAAGAGGGGTGCCTTGGTTTGGAGCTCATTTCAGAGTTGTTTCTTTTTTCACCTTAAATTACGATCTCATAGATGTAACAAATGAACATTGGAAATAGGAAGTTAGAGAGAGCATTACTGACAATACATGGTCCCATTTAGCTCGCCCGATCTTTGTCATTTTTAAAATAATATTTCACAAAAATATTGGAGTTAACTTTGGGCTTCTTCGAATATGGATCAAACGAATATCAATTCAGGGTAATTGATACATTTGGATATAATTGAAAAAAAAACCCATTGTTTGAAAAATCAAAGTAGGTTATTATATACCTTTGAAAATACTTGGGCAGAATGCAAGGTCCAGAGGACTATCATTTGCCTGAAATTATGACTGAAGTGCTATATATAGGTAGCGCCGCGATAGGGACACGTGTGTCACCAGGACAAACCAATACAAATTGGAGTGTCTCAGCTAGCCATGGGATGTCTTGATCAAAATTAATATTATTCTTCCCTTGTTTTTTTTACGCCTGTGTAAAATCATTAATGATAGGTCGAAAAGAGGCTCATTTGGGCTATTTAAGGCTGATATGAAATGGTGCCCTGAATTTAAATTATTTGAGTTTCTATATCATACTTGGTCTACGCAACAAAACGTTTGAATCTGAAGATTTTTTTATTGATGTAGGTCATAGGGCGGGGCTGATAATACGATCTGAAAGAAAGGTAGTGGACCTAAGTTTAAAATTTTTCAAATCGACAAAGAGGTTAAAGAGTTCAAGAGTTAATATCATTCTCTTTATCTTTAAAGTGTCTAGGTATGTCCAGTATTCGAAGTTTTATTGATTTAAGATATTTAAGAAATATCGTGGTTATATTGTATGCACTTTTTATATATATGTTTATATTGTATTAAACCTCAGTATACAGTACAGTAACAATGGTTACAGCTATATTCTCTTAATGACAAAGGGTAACAGAGCCGGTAAAAGTGGTGACATACCTCCCTAGCAGTTGGTTTTACTTTATTTTGTTTCAATAGCTACAACTATATTCATTTGGTGACAAAAGGTAGCAAAGGCGAAATTTAAGCCTTTTTCTTTTGGCAAAGGTCATATTTTATTTGGTTACAATGGTTATAATGATTACTTTAAACCTTAACCCTAAATAAAATTATAAACCAACCCTTATCAACACCCTTACTTACTCTAACCTAACCCTCCCCTAAATTAATGCTAACTAACCCTCACTTAACTCTAACCCTAACCGAAACCTAACCCTATTTTTTAACCAATGTTACCAGCAACCACTGTAACCTGTCACAACTACATGAAAGTATGTAAATCAAACTCATTTATTATCAAGCATTGTAACCAGTGTCTGGAAAGAGGTAAAAATCTGGACTAATTTCTGGCCATATATGTCAATATCGCATCTCTTGCAGACATCGAATTAACATCGTGTCTATATTGTACTCCTCCTATCCCGTTTACATCGTCGACATCGCCGACATTGAAATGTAGAAATACATCGAGTCGACATTGGGTCTATATCGTACCCATATAATCCCGTGTATATTGTCGACATCGCAATGTAGACAAAAAGGGACAACATTAATCGGCTTATACGAAACAGGAAAAGAGTCAAGGAAATCAAAATGTGATATTAAACATTATATCAAATGTTTATAACATTTTTTATAGAAAAAAATATAGTGTACATATATAAGAAAATTATAAATTCATGTAAAATGATTAGATATCCGCATTAGAACCAAATTTTTACTATGATAATTGCTGTAGACACATGCTGTGATGCATTTTTATATGTAAATTATATATAACTTAATTCTAACACTGTTGGCATTGTGATGCGAGTGTTTGCAAAATAATAGAAGTGAAAAAAGTGTTGTAAACTCGATATCCGTCAACATCGTCGAAATCACGATGCTAACAATATTGACGATCGTCAAGGTAGATAATACGATGGTTTGCTAACAAAAATAAAATGATATACAAATACAGGCACAAACACAATTACAATAATTGGCAAAGGCCCAACATATGCAAAACAGATGTATTATTATTATTATCATTATTTCACATCAGTATAAAAGATGAGCACCATTAAATTTCCTATTCACAATGAAACAATCTGACATTTGCAATAATGCACTGTTTCTGTATCATTTACATTAGTTGATAAATGAGTGAGTTATTTTCACTGTTGTTGATTTACTTTTAAAACAAAGTTGAGCATTTAGAGAATTCGACATTTTGAAAACAAAATTTCAAGAAAACATGTTTACAAATTTCTTTTAAAAATTGCTTTTCAATGATTGTATTTCTAACAGTTGAATAAAAAAAAATAAATTTGTATTCAATTGCTCCAGTGTTACAATCATAACAAAATAATTCATGTATTAAAATCGATAATTGTCTACCTTTTTCTATTGCAAGATCAAACTACTAAATACTGATCTCTCTATTTTTCTTTTAGATATATCAACATATGAACACAGTTCAAAAACAACTTAATGAAATTTTAGCTTTGATAAATTAAATATTTTTATATATTCTTCTTGTAAACACTGGTCTGTTATTCTTTGTTTTAAACTTGACAGAAGTGGTTTTATTAAACTTCTTCTGTTGATAACTAAGAACATCTTTAATTTTGTACATAATAGTTTTTACACAAAAGACAAAGGCTTTACTTATCATGTTCACGTCTCAGACAGCGGAAGTCGATGTGCATTATCTGCCGTTTAAAATATATACATTTGAACTTAGTTTTTGTCAAATTGTGTAAACATTCTTTAATGCAACGTTAAGAACAAATATATATTTATATCACATGAAATAAACCTTTTATGCTACAATGAGATGATTCACAATGTTTTTTACATGGTTTTTTTTTTTTATTAAAATGACGTTGAGAGATGTAACAAATCCTATAAATTGTGATTTACACATTACAACTGGATTTTATTATGGTATAAAAAGAATATGCATGTATATCTGAAGGTTGTCGCAAATATCATGACATCAACTTTTGATCTTGAGACATCATCATATAGCCATTTTCATCCATATCATCATCGTGTCCTGTCATCGAAATGTAAGTTTCTTCAACACATTCAGACATTGTTTCGTCATACTGATTACAACAGTACATCTCCTCAAGATTGTTTGCCTTGGTAACTAGATTCATATAAAGATTCAAACCTTCTGTTGTTTTGCTGGTACATTTATTTAAATTTCCATCATTAAATTTTGCATCTTCACGTGCAGTACCCAGAGTATGTGAATCACTTTTGCTGCGTTGTAAGCTTGCACATACTCTATTCTGGTACTTTGGGGGCAACACTTTAGGCGGAGGTGGGCGTTTTGGTGGAATCTTTTTCTGTTTTCCTGTTAATATCTTGGAGAGTTCTCCGTTTGCCAACACTGTGTTTTGATATACGGGTTTCTCCTTAAAATCAACACTGTTGACATCCATATCGCTCTTCTGCATTCGAGATTCAATTTTTTCACTCAATTCAGAAGAACTGGCTTTTTCGAGAGCCTGGTGTTGTTTTTCTGCAATTTGTGATGTGGATTTTGACCGTTTTTGCGTTGCTGCTTTTTGCTGCAGATGTCCTGATGGTAGGTGCAGTAAGTTTGGTGAAGAGAATACCTTTCCGGCTTTTGATTGAGAATTTGAAACCTTACTTAGTCTAATAGAAGGTTTTCTCATCCTGTTAAACATTTTGGATACTGACTGGCGTATTTCCTCCATGATGATAAGCAAAACAAAATCTTTAATATGAACTATGAAATTTCAATCTGCAAATTTCAAAACATATATTAATCAATACTTCCTTTTTTGAATATAAATCAACAATGCATACACTTGTAATTGAAAGAAGACATACTAATGATTAGCCACATTATAATGGTACTGAATAAGACGAATCATGGTGAATCTTGTTTTATTAAATAAAATATTTTTACCAATCAAATTAAAATGAAACTTG
>WFKH01003881.1:61664836-61689696 GCA_016163765.1 Magallana hongkongensis
AGAGAGAGAGAGAGAGAGAGAGAGAGAGAGAGAGAGAGAGAGAGAGAAAGAGAGAGATATCAAGAAGCATAGAGAGATATTGAGAGAGAGAAAAACAGAGAAGGGAGAACGAGAAATTGAGAGTTTGAGAGAAAATTGATAGAGAGACAGATATAAAAAGAGAAAGAGACGCAGAGAGAAAGAATGAAAGAGAGAGAGAGAAAAAAAAGAGGGGAGATCGAGAAAGAGATTGAGAGAGAGATTAAGAGATGAATTGAGAGATAGAAAGATAGATAGATAGATAGATAGATAGATAGATAGATAGATAGATAGATAGAAAAACAGGCAAATTGAAAAAGAGATATAACAGAGAGATTGAGAAAGATTGAGAGAGAGAGAGAACGAGACAGATTGAGAGAGCGACTGATAGAGAGATTATGAGAGCTGGAGAAACTGAGAAAAAAATAGAGAGAGGGATTGAGAAAATGCAAGATATTGAAAGAGAAACGAAAATTGAGAGAGAGAGAGAGAGAGAGAGAGAGAGAGAATTGATAGAAAGAGAGATGCAAATTTAGAGAGATTGGGGAGCGAGAGAGATTGAGAAAGAGATTGAAAGAAGAGATTGAGAGTGAAAGCCTGTGGCTGAACCAGACCAAAGATGAAAATGTTATTTTAAAAAAAATTCAAATAAAAATTCATTAGTGAAAACAATGATATATTTTGTTTTGTTATTTTTAAAATTTACGAAATCAAAAGGAATTTAAATAAAAAAGAAGCTCCATTATGTATTGAGCATGTAAACATGTTGGTATTTGGAATCATATACGTTAAGACAATATTTAAAAATAACAAAACGAAACACTGTATGTGGCAAGACAATTGACTGTAATTGTAGGTTTGTATAAACAAGGTTTGTTGCATTAATTACACATTCAAACACATGCTCAAAAACAACCCACTCCTTTAAGACTGAAACATGGAGGGTTTTAGTACCACATTAAAAATGCAACTAGTAAATACATCAACTCTAGGCAATATTCTTGAACGCTTCTATTGTAAATCCAGACCAAAAGGAAACTTGACGATGATGAGCCTATGCACAAAAAAACCCCATTCTAATCAATATTAGAGCGGCAATACACCGCCATTTTGCTGACCTTTGTTGGGAAATAAACGCACAGGTTAGATGGTCTCTTTAAATAGCATACACACAGCTTGGTCTCTAGACCAACAGTACACAAGGAGATTATTGAGATATATAATTAGCAGAAAATTTATAAGTACCTTCAAGCTGCCACACCGATGGACCTGTACTACTCTTCTCACGTACTTTAATAAAATTCCTTGAGGAGATCTGCAGTGCTATAGATGTGGAAAGTAAATACAACCACTTAGCTGTATGATAATGTGTTTCATGCAAGAAATGTTTGTTCATGTCAAATCACAAAAATGAGAGTCCACGGAAGTCATATGACTTAAAAAATATCTTAGTTATCCCCTTTCTTTAATGGCGTATACTTCATCTTCGTCTCCTTCGACAATCGTAGCCCCTCTGACGTCGTCGACAAGTTTCTCGATCTTGCCACTATTCCCATCACAAACCCTTTAATATTACTTATTAGGTCTAGTCAGTAACAGACTTAATAAGTGTTTTGTTTTGTCGAGGACCTAAAGTTTGATATGTAAACAAACAAAAGATAATATATAACAATTAAATTCATAGCTTAATTCTATAATTTTTTACCTTCTTCGTCAGTCGTCTGTGCAAAACTTGATGCTATTTTAGGATCGTAATATTACGTCACGGGCAAAGGGGGGTCACTCTAAATATTTTGGGGCTTAAAAATAAAAGGTATGGTTGAACGTTTGTGTAAAAATTCAGCTCAAATAACGTTACGTCCGCCATGTTGCCGTATAAATTTTGACGCTCGCCTTGTAAAGAAATTTATAAGGCAATCACGTGACGCGATTCATCCAATGACGTCGAGACATTCTAGTCCGAGGCAAAACAAAAATTCATATGAGAACTCATCATCACCATTGGCCTTTGGAATCCTGAGGCTCCATTCTTCGTCAACTCTTATTATATCATCGTCTTCTGTACCAGCAACTTTTAACTTGAGCATGCAGAGAGCATCCATTTATCATGATATTTCAAAATGCCAACTTCAGCAACTTCATGATTCATTTTCGATTAATAAAACATGGCGATTTTTTAAACAAATCGATTGGTGTACATGACATTACGGGTTAACGTTGAAATAAAAGCATTTGTCGAGATTTCATTTATGCACTATTAATGAATGACTACTATTTTTTACTGATTTTTTTATTGACTATTTCCCACCCCAGTTTTCTATGGCGCTTATTCAAAAGAAGGACGCTTGAAAAAAAAACCCCGAGCTAAATATTTCTTATTTTTATTAAGAAATAAAATAATAAAAAGATATCATTATTCAGGATGCACTTAATTCTTGTCAGCTTTATGACAAACAAAACGTCTAAAAATTATTTGAATACAAATTCGTTAATATATTAAAGTGTTAAAAATTTTAAAAAGAGGATATTGTTTTTACAAGTGTACTATATAAAATATGAAAAGCTGAGTTAAATTTGAACATAAACTTATAGATTATGTACCACTATGTATTATTCATTTCTGGTAACACATGAATACGATGGCGTCCGTGGAAAAATAAGGCGGCGGTAGATAGCACATCAACATAAAGTAACAAAAACCAGTTGGATGTGACGTATCATTTGCCACTTATACATGCATGACGTTATTTTCCGGATGTTTGTGGTTTGTTGTTTTTTTTTAACCATAGACGGACTCCTAAATAGTTGCAAGTTTTTTCAGAAAGATTTGTTTGCGTTTTGTTCGTGTATGGTTCGGTTACGTTTTGTTTTATAAATTGAATTTAGCCTCAACAGTCACCGGAGTACGTCCTAAGAACTCAGAGTTCAGCAGATTTTAATTGATCAGTACTTTGACAAAGTAATATTTCTCTCTAAGGAGTTGTTCTCTAACAAAGGACATAAATATGAGGTAGATGCAGGGCTTTATCCTTGAATTGTTAAATTCACAATTCTTGTTTTTTTCTTTAATTTGCCTTTTTAATTGCCTTGATTTTTCTTTAATTTGCTGTTTGACACTTAATAATGATATCGGCCTTAAATTGCTAACGATATTGCTGGCGCCTTTTTTGAATACAGGGATAACATTTTCTATTTTCCATTGGGTTGGGACTGTAGACTTACGGAGCAATAAATTGAAAAACTTGCATAGTGGTTCGGCAATAGCTGGCGAAGCTTGTTTTAGTAATGTGGGGTTGATACAATCCGGCCCGGTAGCCTTGCTCGTGTCTAGTGTTTCTAAGACATAATTAACATCTTGTGTAGAAATCACTATGTTTGAAATGGTACATGTGTCACTAAGACTTTCGTCGTTTGGCGACTCAGAATTTTCGTAGTTAACTAATGATTGTGAACAGAAATAATTGTCAAATAAATCTGCTTTAATTTTATTGTCACTTATTGGCAGGCTGTGTTCGTCACTTTTAACTGGAGGATAAGTACTTGAATTTTTAGAACCGCTGATTTTTCTTAATTAATAGTCCAAAATTGTTTAGACTGAGGTTAAGTAATCTGTTTTTAATGAACTGAACTGAACTTTATTTATTTTACAACGATTGATAAACAAGTTCTACAACTTATATTAATATCTCTCGTTGGCACGGATGTTAGCGCGAGGGGGTCCTTTGTGTGGGAAGAAGCCGGAGTACCCGGAGAGAACCCACGTGTCCAAGCGGGCGACCGCCATACCCTATCACATACAACCACTGTCGATCACGGGGATCGAACTCGGGTCCCCGTGATCGACAGTTTTTAATATATTCGCTATCTTATCGTAGTATGTTTGTTTTGCATTTCTTATTTTATTTACACATACATTTCTTGTTTTCCTATATTTTGCCCAGTCATAGGGAGAATTTGTTGTTTTAGCAATAAAATGAAGACGTTTTCTAGCTCTGATAGATTTTCTAATATTATTATGCATCCATAGCGGATCATTGGGGCGTTATGTAATAACTTTATTTGGAATTGTTTTTGTGCCTGAGATAATAATGCAGTTTGTAATACCGTTGCAAGTTTGGTCAATATCATTACTATTTTGCTAGAAAGGCTGAAACTATTTGATGCAGTTTTATGTGTTTCACTTCCAAGTTGTAGGTTTTGACGAAATTATGAAATTCTTAATTATAAAATATATTTCCAAAATAGCCATCTTTCAAAGCATCGTGTTCCTTCTTCAAGATAAAAACCTAATCGTCTGACAGGTGCATGTTCAGTTGAATTACCAAAATACATTAATAGACTAGCACGAAAAAAAAATATTTAACATGTCTTATTAAATTTAGATTATCTTCTTAAATTTAATTTACGGAACTAAATAAAATCAGTTATTAAATGAAATATAAGTAAATAGTCACCCTAGTTGTAAATGCATTACCTTAGAAGGAACAGTTTGTGATTTGCTGTTTGAAAAGCGTAATAAGTCAGGACCCAATTTTATATTAGTATATTAAAATAAAGAACCATTAAATTCATTTCTCGGTAAATTGATTCATTTATTTCACTTGATCTAAAATGTTATTTAAATTATATCTTATTATTTTAACATTTGAAATACGCAATTAAATCAAATTATAAATCGCCTTTCTCAAAAATGATTAGTTGTCACTCAGTCAGTAATGCTTTTGTAGCCTCAATATAAGATGACATGTTGTTGCATATTGTTTAATCATTATATATATGAAAATCACTTGAATGATATCCGTACCATGAAGACTGACATAATCTTAATCGCTGTGATTCTAATTGTTTCATCTGTCTTTTTAAGTACACGGGTAGGTTAAAGAAGCATAAGGACAATTTAGCGTCTTATTTTGACTCAATATACAAAATCGAAAGATTAAATTACTGTTTTATATCAGACCAAAAACTTAATTATTATTTTCCGTTTAAATAATTGTCGATGCAATAAAATCGGTAAGTATATTGCTACCACATACGTGCATTATCACGTGATAACTATAAAGAGCTTACGTATATTTCTTAACATTTAATGAGATAGAACAACACTACCCCGCGATTTTCACAAAACAAAAATCATATCAAGTAATGACAAAACATCTCTGTTTGAAAAAAAACTACTGCTAGAATCATTTATCTATATAGAAGAAATAAACAAACACAATTAATGTTGAATTTAAACTTTATTGTTTGGCGTTGTGGTTGTGGCAATAAACAGCAGCAATGGGTCGCCAAGCAGGGCAGTCCCAACATCAATGCAGCAAATACAAACATGAGCAGCACAAATAATTTGCCATTTCGGGTTGACCGCAAACAGCAATTGTAGTTTTAACATTTGAATGTTTATAATTGAAGTACAGCGGCAGCAGCAAGCACAAAATGAGCAGCAGCATCAAATCAAGTAGCAATTGATTGTTCCGGGTTGACCGCGAAAAATATATTTGTTAATTATTTACACAAACTTGTCACATCAGTTGAATGGTCGGGCGCACATGCCATATGACCTTAAACTGACGGTTAAAGGTCACCCCACACAAGGGGGGCCCAATTCAACTGACCCACGACCAAAACCCATTTATGATGAAATGTAATAAAATAATACCCCAAGGATACCTGGAGTATTTTAATTAAAACCCTAATTGGTATTTAAGTTGTATTGCTTGTTTGTTATATAACCCATCATTGGCGTTCGTCCGGAAATACTGTCCCGAGGCCTTTTCGTAAATATTCAACGCCCCCCCCCCTCACGTCCCATATTTGACATGCCCTATTGAAAAGTTTACGAATTTTCTCCATAGCCTCAAGGTCTGAGGAATATCTATCAGACTTACGTGGCAATATTTGAGACCAAACCAACTGTGTGTTAGGGAGGAGCTCAGCTAGGCTAGTTATATCCTTTGACATTTGTTTTATCAAATTAGCGAGGGGTCAGTCAAGGTCACCTCAATCATTCCCCCCACAATGAATGACAAGAAAGTCAGGATCTTCTTCCTATCTAGTAAAATACATAACCTTTTTCTTAAGGTCAGTGAACTTTAATCCAGCATAACCTTGCCACCATATTTTCATTCCTAATCTTTCCAAACCGAAGCTAATTTCTCCTGTTCTAAGCATGGCTGCCAAAAATGCATGTTTAATTATGGAAGACCCCACACACCATGCTGCAGAAAATTTGCTTAGTAGGGCAACGAATGTGGGACTTGTAAATTTGTGATTTCCATCTGCCTGCCTCTCTAATAGAATTTGGGTGACACCCTTGCTGATATGCAGTGGTAACTGCCCCTATCCGAAAACAATGTGCTTTGTATCTATGGCCATTAATCCAAGAACATTAGTGGCTTTAATTAAAACCGCTGAGAACTGAAATCTAGTGAGTGGAGTACCATCAAAATGGCAGAATACTGGACCGTTAATATGAGGCCTAATTGACAAAAAGTCTAACATGTATACCTTATTTGACAGTGAAAACTGGAAACTTTTTCGATGCAAATAGTTAACCCTATACCATACTGGTCATTCTTGGATTGCCTAATGGTTAAAAACATGTTGGACTTGTCTTGGGAAAAATTGATGTCTGGTATGTTAACGATAGTAGTGGAATATTGCCTTTGGAAATTGCTTATTCCACAACTCTTAAAAAACCCCAAAATGCTAACATATATGCGGCTTGAAAAATACGAGATTCATACCAGTTAGTACAAACTGAAGGTAACTCTTGCACTATTTTGCACACAATATAATGGGTGATTGGGAGTCTTGTGTCCTTCTTCACTGATAATGTCTTCATTCCCTCTAACATCTTAACAACCAAAACATTTCTTGTAACATCAGCTAGGCCTCTAGATTTCCATTCAAAACCAATTGTTGACACATATAGTCATGCAGTAGATGATGAAAACTTTTTAAGAGTTAAATATGCAATAAACTGTACAATATGTTCTAGATCTAGTGATGGTGGCCATACATTTGGAAATTCATGCTCAAAAACTAAATTTTTGAAATGTGTTAAACATTTATCATAAGCCAGCTTTGTGTTGTTTGACAAAGAAGTTTGAAAAAACTTATCTACTTGAAACTGTAAATCATCTGCAGAAAATCTGTTGGAATTAGCTCTGCTTGCTCCTTTGCCTCTGGTGCTAGCTGTCTGAATTTTCCCCAGTTTCCGTGAAATAGAATCAGCGATACAATTATTACTACTTTCTATGTATTTAGCTTTGAAAATACAATTGCACTTCATAAGCATAAGTACTAACTGCCTAACTAACTTTATTACCCTTCTGGACTTTGAAGTTTGTTAACTATGCTCACCAATGCAAGATTATCAATGTAAAACAAAAAATGTTTGCATTCCAGATCCTGACCCCATAACCTAATAGCTAAAACCAAAAGTACTAGTTCAAGGAATGTCATATCCCAAATTATGTCAGATGATTATGATTTTGATGGCCAATCAAGGAATGCCCATTTCCCTTAAAAATATGCACCACATCCAAGCTCTGCATCGCCTGTACTATCTGTAAACAATTTTTAAACATCTGAGCTTATCCATTCTCTTGATGGAAAATAAAAAATACCATTAAATTGCTCCAAAAACAGAGACCACATGTACACATTATCCTTCAATTCTGACGACAATCTAATATGATGATGAGCCTCAGAAGCCCCATTCATGGCAACATAAAATCTGCGATTGAATGCTCTGCTTGACCTTATTGCTTTGCCAAAGAAATTGAACTTTCCTACCAATGATTCCAACTCCTTCAATAAAACTTTTTTCCTTGCTAAAAATCCTGCACATATTGTTTCAAAATATCTACTTTTGGTGGAGGTATTTTTAAGAGCATATTGACTGTGTCAATTTATAACCCTAAATATGTAAGCACAGAAACAGGACCCATAGTTTTATCTTCTGCTAATGGAATATTAAGCTCTGCACAAATATTAACAAATTCTGACAGTGTAAGTTTTTGACAGTTCTTTGTTTCCACCTTTCCTACAAATATAAAGTCATCCAGATAGTGATCTAAAAGTCACTTGGATTAACAGGGATTAACCGAAATGCACTTTTCACATCTACCTTTCCCAGTAATTCTCCTTTTCCTAGAGAAGATATCATTTCAACAACATTGTCGAATGAAGAATAATGTACAGAACAGACTTCTGGGTCTATAAAATAATCTGTACCTTTATCTATAGGATAGGAAAGGTGCATGATCATACCCCCCCCCCCCCATCAGCTTTAGGTACTACTCCTACAGGTGAAATATGGAGATTAGATATTGACCTTTCTTGAAAAGGGCCCATAATTCTATCCATACTTGTTTCTTTTCCCACATTGTCCAATAATTGTACATAATGTTCAGAGGCTGATAGATTTTCGACATGCAATGTATCCTAGGCCCATTGTACTGCAAATTGTACTCCCTCAATAAATCCTTGTTCTGATATTTTATTAGGATAAGCCTTAATATAGGAAAATAAGCTGTTGATTTTAATTGGAGATTTTCCCAAATCCCACTGTTCTGGTGGCAGTGTTAGGCCAGTTATGCCTTGGAGGGTTCCACCTGGGGACCCGAGGCTGTGGTGTTCGGGGACGAAAACGATTGGGGGAAGATGTTTTAGGGTTAACTGACTTTGCATTTGACTGGGAGATATTAAACCAAAAGTTGTTGACCTGACTTTGAACCGGAGGGTATGATTGTACACGAGGGCATTGGGATACTGGGTGGTTACCATGGCACCTGATGCAGAAATGGTTGTAAACACAAACTGGACGAATACGTTCCCCTGTAATTGTAATCATAACAAATGTGGGTAGACTGCTGAGAAACTGTGGAAGCAACTTACAATGCGCTAGTTGGAGACATGTAAATAAGCCAAAGCTGGTTGTCAATATTTCCCCATGGATTGTGGGGTCCATGCTACGTCGCAGGCGGAATCGTTCATCATAGTTTTTGAATCCCGGACCCCCTACTCTTGTTGCTCCCAATCTAACATCATGCAATTATTTGAATAGACCTTGAACTGAATCAAGGTGAGCCGCTTAGTAAACACTGCTATATATATAATAAAAGCATCTGTCCACTTTTCAATGCTATCAATTCTGACAAATGGTTTATTTATTTCTCTTGCAACAACTTAACCCTTTTCATTGATATCGATAGATTTTTCTGAGGGTATTACATTTGTATTGTTAAAAAGCAAACCAATGTCTACGTATACTAAAGTATTAATTTTGGATTTATATTTTGAGGAACATAAGTGCAAGTTGGTGCATAGTGCTTGACAATAATTGAGGCATTTCGGGCGTACCTTGCCATGCGCTAGCGCCAGTGTTCTGCATTTTCATCTCTGTGCTACTTGTAGTAGCTACTGCTTGCCGATGTACCTCTACAGGTACCTGTATGGCCTGGCTGGCAATAATGGTAGGCTGATGCTTGTAGAGGACCTCCACACTTTTGTTCGGATCGTCTCTCTCTCGCCGTTCTGCTTTTCCTTGACGGACCTCCGACATTGCACGTGGCTCCTGTTCGCTTTAAACCTTGTCCATTATCTCTAGTATTTTTGTATTTCGAATGCGTCAAAACAATTAAATTTGATATGATTAAAAAATTATATAACATGATTAAACTAATGTAATTTGCAAGAATTTTACAGACAACGTTTGAATGAAAATTTTTTGTTTAATACTCTAACCGTTGCAATCCAAAATAAATTGCAGCTAGTCGTTAACATCAATGCTAGCAATCGTTTCAAAAATCACCTCTATTATTAGTTATGGTAATATTACTTTAATTTAAAATGATTGTGATATATTTTTTTAAGGTACTTCACTACACCTTCAACTAGTTTCTCAAATCAGCACAAAATTACTTGATTATGATAAAGAGAATGATGAATAAGAAGTATATATGTCAAATAGGCGAAAAAATTTGCAATTTTGGATAAAAAATGATATTTTCAAAAATTTCATTCAGTAAACATGAACAAAAACCCCAGGCGGATTCGAACTCATGATCTGCGGTTCACAAGCCCAATACTTTAACCACTGAGCTACGACGATAGACAACAGAATCGAACGATATAAACAGTTTAACAAAACATTTAAATCGCCATCTTGTGACGTAGTGTCTTAAAAAGTATAAGTCTGGGTGTAGTGAGGTACCTTAAAAATTGAACGAACTAAACTTTTTGCTACCTTTCAGTCTCAGATTAGTTTTGAAAAGGATTTGTATTCCGAACCTGATTAGAATAATCGAGCCCGAGCCGAATGAACACACTTATTTCCCCCATAAGATAAAGGCATCTATATAACATGCATATAGATGCTAATATTATTCTAGTCAAAGCCTGGACGAGAACTAAGCATAATTACATTCATTTTGGGAGAGAGAGAGAGAGAGAGAGAGAGAGAGAGAGAGAGAGAGAGAGAGAGAGAGAGAGAGAGAGAAAGATTGAAAGAGAGAGATTGAGAGAGAATAAATTAGAAGAGAGTGGGGAGAATGTGGTTGAACCAGACCAAAGATGAAGATGTTAAAATGAAATAATAAAAAAAATGATATTGTTAAGATTTGTCTTGTTCTTTTAATCATTTCAGAAACAATAAAGAATTCAATTACAAGGGAAGATTGTTATCCAATACGTATTGAGCAGGTAAAAATGTTGGTATTTGAAATCATATAACTTAAGACAAAGTATGTAATTAACAAAAGTGATATATTTATTGTGTTTTAATATTTGATTTGTTCTATTTTTGTATGTTTAAGTTTTAGTGCGCCGTAAATTGCAGCATTTTATCACGTACGGAATTGTAGATCCCAGAGCGTCCATTCGAATTTTTCAGACCGGGAGCTATAGACCTGCAGGTATTGTAGTACGTATTCTTTTTAGATAAAAGAAGTTTTTGAATTTATTTTGATTGTGTTGCTAAGTACATTAAAAAGAAATGTCATATACGATTTATTAAGTAATAATTATCAAAATACTTACATATAATCAGGAATACAAATGTAGTCAACATGAATGAGGATTCTAGACCAAATTTCAGTTTTAATTTAGAGGATATAGACATTCTAGAAATGAGTTACCTAATTCACTACTGATCAATATAATAAAAAAGGTGGATTTAGACTGTAATAAAACCTGAAACATCCTATTCCTCTGACCAGCCACAAATAAACGTTACAGTCACTATACAACTGCATTTTTTTTACAGAGATTCAAAACTGTAACAATTTAGGAAATTGATAGATAGTTTTGACTTCTAACAATTGAAAACAACAAAACGAAACACAGTATGTGGCATGAAATTTGACTAGGTTTGTATAAAAATAGATTTGTTGGATTAATTTCACATTCAAACAAATGCTCCAAAAGTTACACAATGTCCGCCATTCATACACAACCCATTCCTTTTAAATTGGAACAAGGAGGTTTTTAGTAAGATAATAAACATGAAAATAGTAAATACATTAAATCTATGCAATTATCTCGCACGCTTTTAATGTAAATCAAGACCAAAAGGGAATTTGACGATGATGAGCCTTTAAATAAAAAAAACAACAACAAAAACAAACAACAACAGTCTGATCAATATCAGAGCGGCAATAAACCGCCAATTCGCTGACCTTTGTAGCGATATAAACATAGAGGTTAGATGGTCTCTTTAAATTGCACGCACACAACTTGATCTCCCCAGACCCTCGGTACACAAAGACATTATTGAGATAGATAATTAGCAGAAAATTTATAAGTACCTCCAAGCTGCTATATCATCATCGGTGGTCCTGCCCACGCTGTTTGGACTTCCTGTCCATTCATTCTGCTGCAAAACCCTTACAATACGTACTTTAATCAAATTTCTTCCTTTAGGAGATATGCAGTGTTGTAGATGTGGAACGAGAATATATGACAATGCATTTCAGGCCATACATGTTTGTTCATGTCAAATCACAAGAATAAGAGTCAACTGAGGTCATATAACTTAAAGAAATATCTTACTTTTCCCCTTTCTTTAATGGCGACTATTTTATTCTCGTATCCTTCTACAATCGTCGCCCTTCTTATTATAACGTTATATCATATACCTAGTAGTGTATCAGCCCTGATGCACGTGTTTTGGACTAGGTTAGACAGCAACCGGAAGCTAGGGCTGTATCACCCTCAGGGCGATATTTCTCTGTCTCAGTCCGTCGACAATCGTAAATTCCCCAACACCTCTGTTTTTATTAAGGCTAGTTTGTGAAATAACGACAGAATAACAAATAAAGAATATAAAGCATCACATTACACATTGGAATATTTTTATTTATTGCTGAAAATTAAAGAAATAATAATTCCAAAATAGCGCCAAACAGTGATATGTATCTCAGTAAGGAGTGGTAACCTACGCAACGGTTGTGTATTCAGAACAATAGCACGCTTTATTTGAGACACTTTATTTGAGATCAATCAACGTTTAAATTATGGAGGATGAGGATATAGAAAAGGATGGAACACGAGATAACATTTTAGAAAAACAGTTTAGATAGTAAAAATTAAGTGGTTGAAGGAATGATCACGCTTATGACCGTTCTCAAACAACTCGCCAACAAATATGGATTTTAAGGAATTGAATCTGACAGGAAACTTACGAAATTGAAATGAAAGAATTTGACTCATTACGAAGTTGCTTAGGATGGACAATTCTCTCTCTATAACTTTTAATTCTAGAAGATAGTGCTTCATCTTTTACGACAGACCCCCTTCTACTGAATATTGAACGACGACAGTCAACAAAGTCCGACAACTCTTACAGTCCAGAACACATATAAAAAAGGAATAGAAACGAATGACTTTAAATTTGTAAATCCGAAAAAAAAATCTATAGCTTCTTTATAATAAATTATATTCCTTATTTGAATTTTAATAAAACTTTTCGATTTTAGATATATGATATAAACAACATCACACTGTTGTTTTGATCTCGTCCCTGGTATTAGCCCTCGGATGGTATAGGCCCGCGCCCTTCGGGCTTGGGTCGATGTGATATTCTATATGTCGACCATGGCCAGTTTCTCGATCTTGCTACTAGTGTCATCACAAACCCTTGAAAATTCATACGAGAACTCGCCATCGCCATCGAACTCTGGAATCCTGAGTCTCCATTCTTCGTCAACTCTCGCTGCTTGAAATCCTATTTCATCGTCGTCTTATGTACCAGCAACTTTTAATTTGAACACACAGAACATCAAATTATCGGCATGATATCTCAAATGCCAACTTCAGCAACTGTACGATTGACTTACGATGAATTAAACATGGCGATTTTTTTTTAACCATATCGATTATAGTATACGAAATTACGGTTTTACGTTGAAATAACAGCATTTGTCGAGATTTTATTATGCACTATTTATTATTCATGACCACTATTCTTTACTGATTTTCGGCTTTCGTCTTTTTCCCCACACCAGTTTTGTAAGGTGCTTATTTAGAAGAATTATCCGGCTGAGGGTTCGAGTCTATATCGTGTCTATATCCTACATCGTTCCCCTTTATCCGGCTTACATCGTTGATATCGCAATCTACGTCAATATCGATTCTATATCGTGTCTTCATAGTTCTCCAATCCTTTTTTACATCGCCGACATCGTCAATATGCTGGCAGACATCAAGTCTAAATCGTGTCTATATCGTACCCTCTATCATCCCGTGTACATCGTCGACATTGCAGTGTAGACCTACATCGAGTTGATATTGTGTCTATATCGTGCCCCCATCGTCCCGTGTACATTGTCGATATCGAAATGTAGGCAGAAAGGCACAAAAATATCCGGCTTATAGGAAACAGGAAAAGTTCTAATTAACGTTTGTCAATATGTGAAACTGAAAATTATTTTAAATGTTTATGACCATTTTAAAGAATTATGAATGTACTGTAGGTGTACTTCCCTAAGGAAATAAATGCTTTCTATAAAATGATTAAATATTTGCGTTTAAACTATGTATTCAATGTAATACTTGCGGTAAAAACATAGCATGCATTTAATTTGCTAACTTAACACTTTATATTGTGATGTAATCGTTTGCAAAATAAAAGAAGTGAAAAAAGTCATATGTTGCTATGTTGCCGTTGTGAACTTGATACATGTATCTGTCAACATCGTCGAGATGGCGATGCTGACACTATTATTGATAGTGACGTAAAAGAACCATGGCAACGATAAAAACTCCATTTCATTAAAGCATTGAATGCTTATATATTTATATTCATTGTTTATTTTTATGAAATATTTGTTTATCGTCGCTTTCAAGCCACTATATTTACATTCAGTGTATATTTCCCCTTATGTTTGCATTGGAAATCTGGGACGTTCAATTTCCTGTGAATACACTTAGCCTTTTTACGGCGCACGACGCATGAAAACAAATATAAACGTCATCATGCGTTTTGAATATATTTATCATTGTAAGATTAAACGAAACGTTCAAACTACAATAACCAATTTGATATCTATTTATGAAAAATAATCGTTAAATCAAATCTATTCGGGTTTTTTTCTCGACAAAGTTTCTGGCACTATATTTTTAGTCGCGGAAGCGAACTAAATAACATGTTAATATGGCTGTTCCATGTATGTTTCATATCCCGTATATAATGGCTTAAAAGCGACGATACACAAATACTTCATACAAATAAACACGCGGTATGATAATTTGTCTACACAGCCTTGCAATTGGTGTGTTATAGGACCGACGACATCCAAAAATAATCATTCAATGCTTAAATATACACTTTTTGTCAGGGATATGAAAAATAGATGGAACAGCAATAAAATATGTTATTTAGTTCGCTTCCGCGGCTAAAATATGGTGACAGAAACTGTCGAGAAAATTCTTTTATAATTAACGAATATATATGATTTAACGATTATCTTGAATAATTGCATATCAAATTGGTTATGTAAGTTTGAACATTTCTTTTAATCTACCAATACAATAAATCTATTCAAAACTCGCGATGACGTTTACTTGTGCTCATACGCCGTGATCAGGTTTGGTGGGTTATTGAAAATTGAACGTCACAGATTTCCTATGCAAACATAAGGGGAAATATACACTGAGTGTAAATATATCAACATGATTGACATCTTGATGTCGACAATGTCTACGATGTTGACATTAAAGAAAAATAATTAATGCCGACAATAAAAATCAACATCGTATCAACATTTATATAAAAAAAAATATATTCCATGTGGGTTGATTTTGGGACCAAAAACAAATAATTGTATTTCAAACTGCCCTATTATCGTAAATAATAACGCACTCTGAAAAAAATATTGTGTAGGGTTTAATTAAAACACTTCATACCTGTACATATAATAAAGAATTATATTAACCTTAACTTGTATAGCTCAATGAAATATTTTAAACAGAAACCCAAAGGATTATCAGCTAATTTGATATAAAGATTTTGATTAAAAGTTTTCTCATAAGCTCAAACAGTTCAGCAATTCACCCATTAAGAACAACTCGTGAGATCTGTATTATTCAAATAGGACATGAACCACATCGTTTAGAAACTCTCATTCTATTGTTTCATATTTTTACGTTTTGGGTATGTATAGAGCAAATTTTACTGTTTTAAAAGGATATCTTATTTGTAAAAGAAAACCAAACATTGGGCTATGTCAGAAACGGAAATGATTAATATTATTGAGAGCAATATATTACATAATTTAAAGGGCTTAAATTTTCATATGCTTAATATTTATAAACATGATGACAAAAATATACGTTACGTACGTGTATGCATAACACACAAAATATGATCTTTTAGAATATCAGTGCAAGAAAGTACATTTATATTTTTTTTATTTAATAATGTTTTTAATGTTTCAAAAAAAGTATCATTTTAAATTGAATTGATTTATTTGGTTTGATTTTAAAAAGATGGTTTATGTTTAGACTTCTACAGATTTTTCATCATATCATGGAAGAATTGTTTGGTCAGCTCTTTTTTTATATATATATTGCTGTACTTTTTGTATAGCAAAGCTTATCCCTTTTAAGTTTTGTAACGTTTACACTAGTTTGTTGAATATTGTATGTTTGGGAAGGAAAGGGGTAGGGGACCTTTTTCCTGTTACCAATTTTGAATGACGTACTGTTAATGGGAGTGTCCTCCTTCGTTATTCACAAAGCCGTTAAATCATATTAAAAATATTTTATAAGTGTATACAAATTAACATACATTCAACTAATAAAATTGAAGCCCAGATTTTGTAATTTATAGTTTGTTTTTTTTTTTCAGAGTGCGTAAAATGTCTCGATAATAAAAAAAAATATAGATGTACCTTCATAACGCACTTTAAATATTTTTGTTTACAAAGGGCATTGACTTAGTCCTAAATTTAAAGCACTTTGAATTTTTTTTAAGGTAAGGTTTGCGGCTCGCATTTTTTGGGAGTGGTACCAAAGTTACATACCATTTTGTTCACTATACTAAAGTCTTTTTACTCATGAAATTCAAATGATTTTGCCGGTCCCGTTTTATAACTACAAAAGGTCAAAGTTCATGATTCAAATTTTCATATTGATGAAATGTAAACAGTTTCGTGAAAATATGTACATTTTATATACGACTATAATGGGGGTTGTTTATGCCTAAAATGTTCGAAAATAATGTCGATAGTTATATCCTGAGTCATTTTTATTAATTTCTAATGAACTATTTAAAAATAGAATAAAATGCAACATAAGTCTTAATATTGGACTACTATTTTGTAAACGAAAACATCTTATTTGAAACATTTCCAAGTCCACCGATTTCAGGAAAAAAGTATCTTAGTATATATGTAATCTGCTGTTTCTAAAACACTATTCAAAACCATTTGATGCGGACTCCGTTTTTGTGGAAATTGATAAAACGCTTGTATCCTGTTATTTTTTCAATGAAACTACAAAACCCCGGGAAATAAAAAAAACCTTAAATCAATTATGACGTCATATAAATTTTGACGTCATAGCTGAAATAAACGGTAGTTGGTGTTACGTCACAATGAAAATCTGTGAGTTATCTCCCTGTAACCGCAAACCTTACCTTAAATTGCGTATTTTTTCAAAGTGTTTTTTTTTTTTCGAAATGCGTTGCCACAAAGGTCACATAACTATCCCAAATTCAAAATCAGTTTAGTTGTCATCTTACCATGCGTTAAAAAAGTCGCCATTCCTTGGCACCACTTCGTGGTCACCTATAGCCCAAATATGAGGGCGATATATCGTAGTCTTTTAGGTCCAATATCCTGTTCTGGTATTCGTTCGAAGATAAAAGAGATAATTACGCCCATTTACTACAATATAAATCTGAAATTTTAGAAGATGAGTAAGTTCGGTTGAGCTAAATGGACCCTTTTTTATGGCACAGACTCAATTCAAAGCCTGTAATTGATACTCCTGACTATCTGCTGGCTTCTCCGGGCTTAGTGTATGCTTTTAGTGGCTCCTAGCTTCAGTCTGGTTATAAAGTGGTTGTTGTCAGCACTGATCATTGGCCGGAGACTGGAACTTGTATTGTCTATGGCGGCACATAGATCGTGTAGAAACGTGACGTGTGGAACGTTAACAAATTATCATACGATATACTGACGTGTATTTTTACCAGTCATACTTTGTTAGAACTTTTAAAAGAAAATAGTTTAATTAAGGAATAAGATATCATTATTTGATTGTAATACGGAGTAATATGGTCGGGGCGTGATCAAATCCGAAAAAGCTTGAAGGGCTTTATGATAGAATTAGTCACACCTCGACCCTAATGATCACCTCGTGATATTCAAAGATTGATTCCTTTTTGTACTTATATTCTTATATTTTTCAGCAATTGTACGTTAAAATATTAAATTATTGACATTTTTACGTTAATTTTGTTTCGAATAAGTATGCAAAACCCGCTTGCGCTCCACAGCTAGTAGGTCATTTGCGTCATTGATGAAATGTATTAAACTATACGTTACAATAATTTGTAGTGTTATCACAGACAAAGACAATGAACAAAGTGAATATATGTGACTAAAAGGTTATATATACGCTAGTATGTACATTTATTTACCATGCATAACTATGATACAAACAATATGCAGAGAAAAAATATTCTTATAATGACTACTTATCACTAAAAAGTTCTTTAAAGTAAGATAACACAATGGTTTGCCCCCCCCCCCCCCCCCGAAAAAAAAGATATACAAATACAGGCACAAACACAATTACAATAATTGGCAAAAGTCCAACATATGCAACAAAGAGGTATTATTATCATTTTTCACATCAGTATAAAAAATGAGCACCATTAAACTTCATATTCACTTGAAAGGAAACGATCTGACATTTGAGATAGTGCACTGTTTCTGTATGATACACAATAGTTGAAGATAGAGTAAGTTATTTTCAACACTATTGTTGATATACTATTAAAACAAAGCTAAGACTTTAGAGTATTCGACATTTTTGAAAACAAAATTCCAGGAAAACATGTTAACAATTTTTTTTTAAAAATTGCTTTCATATCATTTTATTCTAACAGCTGAATAAAAAAAAAATAGAATTTGTATACATTTGCTCCAGTGTTACAATCATTCAAGTAGTTCATGTATTGAAATAGATAATTGTCTACCTTTTCTATGACAACATTGTTTGTACTTAATCTCAAACAACTGATCTCTCTTTTTTTTTTCGTTAAATACATCGACATATGAATACCGTTTAAAATAATCGATAACAATTGATTGAATTTTAGCTTTGAGGAATTGTTATCTTTAATTTTTTTTATTTTGCATAATCTTGCTGTTAACACTGGTCTGTTATTCTTTGTTTTAAACTTGACAGAAGCGGCTTTATTTAACTCTCTTTAATATACTGTAGATTCCTAATTAAACGCGAGGAATTAATTTCCGCGTAAAATCGCGAGAAGCGATCCTCGCGGATTTTAAAATCTCGCTTTTATTTTTCAAACACTTTTGAATATAGAAAATTATAACCAAAAAAATTGAAGATCGCGATTTTATGTTCTCGCGATTTGATACAAAACTGTGGAGTCGCGGAATTAAGTACTCGCGTAAAATAAGGAATTTACAGTATTAAAAACCATAATTATTTTTACATTATAGTTCATTTTTTACACAGAAAACAAAGGCTTTACTTATCATGATTATGTTTCAGACAGCGAAACTCGATGTGCAATATCCGCCGTTTAAAGTTTAAGCATTTGAATGTAAGAGCAATTATATATTTATCACATGAAATAAACTTTTTATGTTACATTGAGATAACTCAAAATGCATTTTTACGCGTTTTTATTGAAATGACTTAAATGACAGTTTTAAAAAATCCTATAAAATAGGGATTTACTCATTAAAACTGGATTATAACATGCAATCAAAATAATATGCATGTATATCTGAAGGTTGTTGCAAATATCATGATGTCAAACTTTGATTTAGAGACATCATCACATAGCCATTTTCATCTATATCGTCATCGTGTTCTGTCATCGAGATGTAAGTTTCTCCGACAAACTCAGACATTGTTTCATCATACTGACTACAACAGTACATCTCCTGAAGATTGTTTGTCTTGGTAACTTGATTCATATAAAGATTCATACCTTCTGTTGTTTTACTGGTACATTTATCTAATTTTCCATCATTAAAATTTGCATCTATACGTGCAGTACCCAGAGTATGTGAATCACTATTGCTGTGTTGTAAATTTGCATACACTCTATTCTGGTACCTTTGTGGCAACACTTTAGGTGGAGGTGGGCGTTTTGGTGGAATCTTTTTCTGTTTTCCTGTTGTTATCTTTGGGAGATCTCCGTTTGCCAACACTGTGTTTTGATATATGGGTTTCTCCTTTAAATCAACACTGTTGACGTCCATATTGCTTCTCTGCATTCGAGATTTCATGTTTTTAGAGCATTTAGAAGAACTTACATTCTCCAGAGCCTGATGTTCAATATTGTTGTTTTGCATTCGAGATTGCATGTTTTCAGTGCTTTTTGAAGGACTGACTTTCTCCAGAGCCGGGTGTTCTTTTTCTGCAATATATGATGTGGATTTTGACCGTATAAGCGTTGCTGCAAATAAATGCTCTTGTCCAGATGGTAATTGCAGTAAGTGTTGAGAAGAAACTACTTTTCCGGTTTTTGTTTGAGAATTTGGAGCCTTACTCTCTTTGTTTGAAGGTTTTGGCATCTTGTGAATCATTTTGAATACTGAATGGCATATTTCCTCCATGGTGTTAAGCAAAACAATATCTTTAATATGAACAATGAAGTTTAAATCTGCAAAATTCAAGAACAAACTGTGTTATTTTGTAGTGCATTATTTTTTTTTCTTTTATATAAATTAGCACTGCATACACGTATATTTGAAAGAAAACATACTGCGTGAATTAAAAAAAATGTAATGGTACTGTAAGATAAATCATAGGGAATCTTTTTTACTATTAAATACATTTTCTTCCAATCAAATTAAAATGAAACTTGTAAAAACGCCCCTTTAGCTTAAATTGTATGAGTGTATCGAAGAGGGGCGACTTTACAAGTGAACTTGTAATTAGATAGTATATATATCCTGTGTTTTGACAAAATGCATTTATATTTAGTAAATTCTGAGATCAATTAATTTTTGTATACGACAACTATAGGAAAAAAGTTTCATTTTAGATTGTGAAAAAAGAGAGCTGCTATTAAGTGAAAAGCTTACAGCAATCCATTGCTTCTAAATATAAGATCGTCAAGTTTTTTAATTAGAATTTATTAGTTTATAGGTTTGTATTACTTCTGATATAATGCTGCGTATATTTCTAGGGATTTAAATATTTAACAAATATATGATATTAGTTAAAGCTATGCATGCGATTAAACACGATTTGTTTTGCTGTTAAATAAAACTGAGAAAAAATATCGAGTCGTATGAATTCACACTTTTCACAAAGTATTACAGAACAAATCAGTAAAATAACAAAGACATTAATATATTTCCCAATTAGAAATTCGATGCCTTTTCATGAATATTTAAGAAGGAAGAGCGAAACCAATATCATTTCACATGTTTACGGGAAATAAGGTGGTTTTTATTGTTTGCTAAATACACTTCTTTCACAATTGTATATATATATATAACAGTTGCTGATTTGAAATATATGTATATAATTAGCTCTTGATGTCACGTGATTGATTGATATTCATAAGGAGGCTTTATTTTCCTGGCAGAAAAATTAATATTGTCAATTAATCAAATTAAAGAGACATGATATCTGGGTTTTCATTATCTTGGTTATTTCCCTTTTTAAACGCAGTTCGATAAAGGAATAGAAGTTGTGCATGTACTGAAAGTTTGAAACTTTTTACTGCAATAATATGCTCGCAATTGCGTGTTAAAGATTTTACAGGATTTAAAATGTATATCAAATCGACTCGAACTTTAAATTTTTTTTTACATCGCGTGATTTTAAATGACAGGAGTTGTCAATGGAATTGGAGGTATATGAATCGACCAAATCTATAGAAATAAACTGGTAGTAAATATATTTCATCACAGGATCATGCACAAGACAAATAAAAGCTTCATAACTCTAAATATTAAAGGACAAATCGCATGTACTTCAATTTTCGGATTTATTTAAATAAAATCATTCTATATATATTCAAAATGAATTTCATCATCTTTTATACAAGATAATCTCGCTAGTTAATTAGTTTGAAAGCAATGAAATTCAAATCTCGCGATATGCATATTTTCTCTCTCTCGATCTACCCGCCGTTATCTGTGACGTCACATGCGACCTCAAGCGAGAAGGTACTATTAGCCATCTTTGTAATTGGATTAGATTTAAACGACATCAAACCAATCATCACCCATCAAATTACCGATAACTGGACATGATGGTGTTTTATGTCGCCCACGGGTGTCAAAAATTGGGATGTCGACTGTTGTTTTTGGGGGGTTTTTTCCAAAGGAAATGTGCGGAAATCTTGGGACAAATTTTTGTCGGAGAGAGGATTTATAAATAAACTATCACTATATATATTATAATAAATATATGGTATATTCTTGTAATTTCAGTTTCATCAAAATCGTATTTAGTTTTCAAAGAGAAAAATAGAAGTTAATCCACAGGGGCTTGTGTACAAAAAGTTAGTTCCTCGGAGGAAAAATAACAAGGGAGGACGCCATTTTGGATACCGCCTCGCTTCATCGGCCATTTTCTCATTTAAATTGTAATAATAGCCAGATTTGTATAAATGATTTCTTCTTTCATAGTTCATCTCTGCAGAAAACAAATGTATGTGAGATGTCTGTCAATTATATAACTACGGGAGAAGCCATGCAAGTACCGGTGTTGTCGATTTTGAATGTTTACGCGAGAAATAGAAAAAGTTTATTGATATACAAAAAAGTCATGTAGACGTAAAATGAATAAAACCGCAGTTGGGATCTTACAGAAGAAACATTAATTAAGGAAATCGGGGTTTTTTTCATAAACAAGACCCTGTGTTATGAAATAAAGAACTGTACAAAGTGGTTACTAGCTACGGCCGAAGAAACAAGTGCACCAATGTTTTAGACCCTAATTTTACCGTACTGGTGGCTCAAACATATGCGGCTGAATAATAAGCTATCTAATTAGCGAGTTATTTTTACGATCGGGGCTATGATTTAAATTGATATTATGCATATGGCTAATAACCGCTTTTTTACAGCAAACAAACTGTTGGAAGTAATTACTATATACGCAAGGAAGGCAGAGAATTTAAAATGCCCCGTAATTTAGAAACGTGCAGTAACTCCTTTAAGAACTTCCTACACTTGGTACGACCTCGGAAGTTTATGTTAAACGAGGCACCTGACGAAGAAGGGACAGGAAAATGCTCCGCGGATCTAAATGTTAAAAATAATCCTATAACAAAATGATATTTTGATGACACCTGTAAATTCACAGTATTTTTTCGTACAAGATATTTAGTTCGCAATTAGTCGTGTGTCTTTTGATTTATTTCTAGTCAAATATGTCGAAATTCTTGGTTCTTTACCCTCTCGCTGAAAGCCAAGAACAAAGGCTGAGCTAGCAATATTTATTGTATGGACCGTCTGAAATTATTAATTTTAACAATAAATTGAGGATTTTTAGATTTTTCAAAGCATAATTTTTACCAAGTTCATACTTTTAACTTTGCAAAAAAATTCATTTAAGTTATGGGAAAATTGTTATTTACGGTAGTTGGGCAAAATGAGCTGTAGCGTCTCTTAATTAAAATTTTATATATTCGTAGTGCGATCGAATTTAGAATTTACAGCATAAAGCTAACTTTTGATAAAAAGACAGAAATATGTGTTTTTACCGTCATTTATAATTGACGCAATTATATCGAATATAGCTTTAAGTTTGAGTAACTATGTATACACACCCATCTATTTTCAAAATTTCAAAGAATTTCAAGAATGATAAAACAATAAAGCATGTAAGTGTATCTCACCTTGTTCAACTCCGATTCAATCCTATGTATTCAGATACAACAAATGGCTACCAATCTTCTCAGTATTTCAAATATTCTGATAAAATCATAAGAAATATCACTTCGATACATGTGTATACGTCAAACATGCCTCAAATGACAAAAAGCTAAGGATGCAGATCTTAAATTGAAGTATTTCCCTTTCGAAAAGTTAATAATTGTAGAGGAAGTAAAAGTTTGCTCGGCTGTTTGATTAATAATTTTAATTTTACAATGTGTGAGGAAAACGAGAAATATCTTTTGTACTCTTAAAGCGATATTGGATGAATAAGTTCGTTTAACGTCATCTTCTAAATTATTCGATTGTGATATATATCTTTGCTTTAATTTCATTAACTTTTATTAACGTAGTATTTAAAAAATGGGTTTTTCTTGTTTTGAAAACATTTACTTATTACCGACCGCCAGAAGGCATCGTTTATATGATAGGAAAGTATAAAGTAGTTGTGCAATTCTGCGGAAAATATAAAGGTCAAGTTTAACCAGACGCAGTGTTTTAGCTTGGTCTTGTTGTGATTTTTGTCGATTTAGAACCCATATCAATTATCAATTAAACTTTGTTATCAATATTCTTTAAAATAGTATTAAATGAAGGTTATGCCCTTTATGTTCATTCACATCAATTCATTAATACGCATGTTAAAAAGATAGTTTGAACAATATTTCTGGATTGTAAACTTAAAGTATGTACAGTCACTTGGGTAAGAAACTGAAGAATCAACAGAAATTCTTAATTAAAATCATACCATTTGCATTATTTAATTTGTTATGATGCATTGATCTAATGTATGATAGGTATGGCATTTACACTTTGTAAACACGGAATGGAAGGGGGTCGTTGATTGTTGATTGCTTGGTTTATTTCTAGAATTTTGTTGGGGGGGGGGGGGGGGGGGGCTGATAACCTAAGAGAGCGATATTGCAATCCGAACGATATTCCCGATATTGCACAATTTGTAATATATTGTCGAAGAGTGTGTATAAGAACAATAGAAGGATCCCATTTATCAATGATGAAGAATAATAAAAGGATGTGGAGTTTTGTTATCTTTTTTAATTGGATACTAAATTAAAAATTTATTTAATATAAGCTAAAATAAGCAAAATTAAAAAAAAATCTTTAATTGCGTTAATTTGCTCGGTATTGAGAATGGATCAGTAGTACCAATAATACTTTTCATAATAAATATATATATATATATATATATATATATATATATATATA